>WBNM01033672.1:0-130160 GCA_013399055.1 Ramphastos sulfuratus | reverse complement strand
TACCCTTAAACCAGCACAATCAGATAGTACATTTAACTTTTGCTGATTTAGTTAATACCTACCTTTGCATTTGTGAGAGCAATTATGCTCTTGATTCCAACTTGTTTGTTCTAACTCTAGTCTTGACATCATAACCATATCCCTGGGGCAAAAACTCACTGAAAGTTGAGTTAGGGTATCTTGCTTTGCTGCTCTTGAAGTGGTGTTACTAAGAACTAGAAAAATGTAAACAAGGTTCAGCATAGAAGTGAAAAAACACACTATGAGACTTGGAAACATGTTACAATTTCTGCTATAAGGGCTTCCTGTCTTTGCAGTGGAACTTCACTGCCTATTTAAAAATACTATTGTGAAATATATATCTCATAAATATCTATGGAGTATTTGAGTGAACAACATAAAAACTGGAGAAGCTACATGATTTTTAAAGTATCAGTGTCTTTTCTATATTAAGAAAGTGCATGAACTGGGAGTGTAGCTTTACCACTAGCGTAAATAATCATATTTTATCTCAGTCAATTTTTTTCCTCCTATGTCACAGGTGAATTTGACTTTGTATTAATCATGTGACATTGTGCAGCCAAACAAATAATCACGAAATGCATATAGACAACTACAGTGAGTATTTGTTAGACAACTTTCAGAAGTTATTTTTTATGGAAGCTATTTTACTTATACAATTCTTTACTCAGTGTTGTCAAGTTGCCTACCACAGAAAGTGATAATTAGGGGAAAGTTCCTGTGCATACTGCCCAGCAGTATGGAGTTAACAAGATATCTGATATTCTGAACTGAAATTCTCATTCATGAACTTATAAACATATTTCGAAGGTGACATTTCTTTCCATAGTCTCTCATAGGCTTTGTTATATATTGTACTTCTTTTTGATACTGAGAAGTAGGCACATGAACCTATACAGTTTCAACCTTTCCATTTGGGGGTTTGTGAAAGAATTTGAGTCTGATGATTCTGCTATTATTTCTAAAATCAAATTATGGTATGTCGGGAGCATAAAATCTTGTGACTGACTTCTGTGACCATGCATATGAATGTTATAGAAAAAAAGAAAATGAGACCTTTATAAGTTTGATGATTTCAAGAAAAGCAGAAGCTTTTCACCAATGCATTTATTTATTCTTAGGAATAATTATTATTAATTAGTGCCCCTACTAGGACAACGGTTTCACCAGTCTTTCTTTCATAGTGTTTTTTTACAACATCTGCATTTTATTAATACTTTTCCCAATCTATAATCACTTCGATGTTCCCAGAATACAACAATAGTAGCTAGCACTTGAAGGTGCAAAACATTTTTAATTGGAATAGAAATGTTCTTCAATTGGGATGAGGCACAGTTTGCTAAATTATCCACTAGAAAGTTTCTCATTTTGACATTTTCTAAATTGAGAGTTACATCTGTTATTGCATAATAGCTTTTAATCTCAAACTTCTAATGAATCATAGTAAAGAACATGTAAATTGAAAGCTTGAAAGTAAACCAAAGGAGATAAAAATTAAACTGTTTCCACTGGTGTACATTATTCAACTTTTCATGGAGATTTTGAATTTTGTTTTTTAAATTTCAGAAGTGTTCTCAAATTGGGAAAATTATTTCCCGCCTGGTTCTAATAACAGGATGTTTGAGTGGGTTGTACTTTCATACCTACTGTGTTTGAGTGCTTTGCCAGCAGTTGCATCAGTATAACCTACCTTAAGTTCTTAAAATGCCTGATTCTTGTGTAAGTGCACCAGAAAAATATATGAATTAGAATAAACCTACAGACAGTGGATTGTCCCCCATTGACCTGAAAGGACTGAAGGACTTTGCCCCATGGATTCAGCTGGGCATTTTCTAAAGTGATTGTTAGAGAAAGTAGTCTCCTAGCCTTGCCACTATCTGAAGCTTTTGAAGTTGCACAATAGAGAGCACAAAAATTTTTCAGAAGGGTACAGATGTAGAGTGACTTCACTGGCAAACCGAAGAGCTGGTTGATGAGCATTTTCAGTCTGGGTTGTATAGTTGAGACACAATCAGGGTCTTATTTTATATTAGCCATTCCTGGGTTTGTGGTTGTAATTTTGTGGGTACTGAACAGTTAATAAGAGAGGATATATGAAACAAGAGAATGCTCTTGTGCCTCCAGCTCTGGAAGTTGTCAGCACAGTCCAAATCCAGTGTCAATTTCTATTTAAGAAGGTCAGGGAGGATTTAACTGTGGTAGGATTAAGAAATAAAACAATTGGGTTAGGGAAGTTAAAAAATTAAACACAAACTCTGTATCTTTTGATAGTTGGTGTCTATTTGTGTATCTCTGTGAGAGAGGAAAAAAACCTTTCCAGATTCTCTTTTAAAGCTAAATCTGTTTTCTGGTGGTTGCATCTGAAGTATTCAAACATAAAAAGGAAAACTGTTGCTCTCAATTTTTTCTCCTAACATTTGAAAATCTGTTTCTTTTTTTGACTCTGTCAAAGACTTTATGGGAAAAAATAATTAAACTCTTGCACATCTAAGCAGGTTTCCATTTTTATGGGTGGTATATATTCAAACAAATCTGTTCTCTTTCAGGATGGTAGGTTTTCTTGTCAAAATGCTCGAAGATCTATTGCTCTCTTTAAGCTTATTGAGAAAACTGCTTAAGAGACTAAAACTCTGTGATCACAGAATCATAGCTGAAAAAAGCTTTTAAGATCATCAAGTCCAGCCATTATCTAACTCTACCAAGTCTGGTGCTAAACCATGTCCCTTAGCACCACATTTATGCATCTTTTAAACACCTCCAGGCATGATGATTCAATCACCTCTGTGGGAAGCCTATTCCAGTGTTTAATAATCCTTTCAGAAAAGAAGTTTGTTCTAACATCCAGACTAAACATCCCCCACTGTAATCTGAGGGTTATTTCCTCTCATCCTATCACTTGTTACTAGGGCAGTTGTAGAGAGCAAGATGTCCCTTCAGCCTCCTTTTCTCCGGACTGAATCCTAGTTCCCTCACCCACTCCTCAGAAGACCTGTACTCCAGGTCAGTCTCATATAATTGACCTCAGCCTGTTGATCCAGCTTGCCCAGGACCTTCTGCAGAGCCTTCCCACCTTCAAGCAGATCAGCACTCCCTACCAGCTTAGTGTTATCTGCAAGCTTACTAAGGGTGCATTCAATTTCCTTATTCAGATTATTGATAAAGATATTGAAGAGAACTGGCATCCGTATTGAGCCTTGTGGAATGCCACTTGTGACCAGTTGCTAACTGGATTTAATTCTATTCACCACCATTCTTTGGGCCTGGCCATCTGGCTAGTCTTTTATCCTGTGAAGCGTACACCCATCCAAGCCACAGGCACCCAGTTTCTCCATGAGCATGCTGTGGGAGACAGTGTCAAATACTTTACTAAAGTCCAGGTAAACAATATTCACACAGCCTCTCCCTCATCCCCTAAGCAGGTCACCTTGTCATAGAAGGAGATCAGGTTTCTCAATCAGGACTTGCCCTTTATGAACCCATGCTGACTAGGCCTGATTGCCCAGCACATGCAACCATCTATCAGTACATACATTTTTCCTAAGGTACATGAATCTCATCATTTGGAGCCTAAGGTTTACTGCTTTCTTCATTAGACAAAATCACTGTGAGAAAATTCTTAGAAAAACCTCATCAAAATAAATGCATCTCTAATCATCATACATGTACATTCACGGTCTGAATGAAATTAATTTTTAAACTTCAAATCACTTAGTGCATTTGTGTGATAATAATCCAGTGCAGTAACATTTGTAACATAATTTTGAACTTCTCTTTGGTCAGGAGAATCCTCTTAATAATGTCATAACTACACTAAAGCATCTATAAAACCACTAACATTTCTGGCTAGTGCAATGGTAATTTTTTCAGTCTCATAATTTCTCTCTTTGTAAAGAATAAAGTGTGCAAAGTTACTAGTTGATTTTTTCCAAAAAGTCTTGTACTGAGAGAATACTGAAGATAACTGGGAAATGAAAGCAACCCAAATACATCCGTACAAAACTAACATGAAAGGCTGGTTGCCAAACATACATGCTTCATGTGACAGCTCTTTCTTTTTCTTTGTTTCTCATTTCTATTTTAAATGTGCTAAACTGAGTACCTGACTTTCTGAAGAGTATGTATGGTGCACCAGAGAAACCTAGACTCCATGACTGGAAAAAGTCTTTCAGAACGTGCTTGGCGAACATAGTCTCACTTTGCTAAGGATGCTCATTGGTATTTCAGGTCTCAGAATAAGTTATTTGTTCAGTTATAAGAATCTGTGACCTCCAGACTGAGAAATTAATAAGCCACTCTCCACAAAGACAAAATCAAAGATAGGCTCCAGGAAGACTGAAAATCTACAAGCTAGTTCATTCTCACTGTTTGCCATGTCTATTTCCTGGAGTGGAGTATTGGTATCAAATGAAAAGTGGACTTGAAAAGAATTTGAGAAGCGTATTTAAATGGCAGTAATGCTGAAGCCTGTGAGAGTTTTGACAGTGCAGTGCTTGTGTAATACAAGACCTAGCCACGGACCAGGGCCTTATTGCCCTGGACACTTCTTCAAGACTGGATTTTCTTCTTAATATTGCAGTAGCCAGTTGTCAAATATTTTCATAAAAACCCTTATACAGGTGTGTGGTTATTCCTTCAGTCTTACTTAGAAGTTTTATTCATTAATGAGCAAGTAATTATGGCAAAAGCCCAGGACAGAAGAACTTCAAATATGTGTAGACTCAGAGAAGCACTTTTTAGGGCTGCCCAGTGACACTAAATCTTATGTATGCTACTACACTGGCATGCTATGAGAACTATACCTTATTCTTTTAAATATCTAACTAAATTTTCATGCTCTTTTTTTTTTTTAATCCCCCTGCCCCCGTCCTTGTCCAAACTGTGTAACTGTGTTCCTGTCTGCCTTGAGCAGGAATTTAGCTTATTTTGAGATTCAGTGTAATTTTTATTGAATTCGACTTTGCTTGTGGGAGGTGACAACTTCTGATCTCTTCATCCACTGACATGACAATGATTTACTGCAAACCATGAAAAACCCCAGACATTTCCTCTGAAATTATTTAAGACATATTGCTGACCAGCAAACTTTATGAAATGAAAATTATTTATGCTACTTACCCTTATAAGCAGTGCTAAGATCCTGCTACGGTTCATGCTGGTAAGCATTAGTGCTGGAAACGAAGTCACTCTCACTCTACTGGAAAGGAGTTAGTCTCTAGTTACCATATTTTTCAAGGTCTCACAACCAACAAATTAGCTCTGGATTTGTAGAAAGTTCATTGCTCCGTGTGCTGTGTTCTAACAAATTCCAGCTATTTATACATTTCTACTAGGAGAAAAACTATTTTTAAAAGCTTGCCCTATTTGTCTCTATGCCCATATATTACACCAGCAGATATTAGGTAAATATTTTTGTTTGTCCCTGTTTTCCATGTTAGCCATAAAAGAACAGTCCAAGAGTATTTAAGAGCTTGTCATGTCCAGCTCTCTACTGAGGTCAGGATCAGTTGTGTAAAAATTATTCCTGACAATTGCTTGTACAACTTGTTTGTGAGACTCTCTAGTGCAGTGGGATTTACAGTCTCCCAAGGAGTTTCTTTCCCAGGGTAATCTATCAAAAAATGTATTTTTTTTTTTAAAAGTCTAACCTAGTTCCTCTTTAATGCTTTTGAAATCTGTTATACCCTCTACTACTACATCTTATACTATTCCCAGTCTACGTCAACATAGAGAAGAGTTCACAACATTTCTCTTTGTAGCAGCCTTTTACATATTTGAAGAATGAGATAAGTTGAACTTGAGTCAGTGAAGAGAAGAATTAGCCTTCCTTCTCTTTCTCAAGCAGCATGTCCATTTGTTATAATTTAAAGTTTCATTTCAATGTTTGTTTTTCTTACTGCTTTCATTTTTCCCCTCATGGAAGCTTCACCAAGGATTTTTGCCTAAGGTCCTGTGGCCTAATCTGAACGTAGTGAATACTAAAGGAGCTTAAGGAAACACTAGGCTTACTCACCTTTAGGCATGTGTTCTCGGGCCTGTCCTGCTCCACTGAGATTTTCTTCTCAGCTTATAGTCCCACTATGACAACCATGCTTTGCTGCATGCAGATATCAGAAACCATAAGCACAGCTGATATCATCAGAGATGCTGAAATGTGAAGTCTGACTTTCAAATCAATCCCATTTGTGTTGAGTGTGTTTTCTTAGCATTCTAATTTTAACACATCATGAATGCTCCAGCTGGAAGCAATGTCTGACAGTTGATTTGAGGAAATTTATTTTATTTTTAAACTCAGAACAGAATAATTGTAGGCCTTCTCAGCCCAAGTTCTCATAAAAGATTTAAGGATAACATTTATGGAAGGTTTTGAAGCTTAAATAGTTCTAAATCTTGAGATTGTATTGTGGTGTTTCCTAGGAATGCTATGTTTCCTATGACAGTTACAAACATTAGCTGCAGTGTCCACTTGTGTTAATGATCTACTTTACATTACAAACGAGGTATATTAAAATGCTTTCAAATTACGAAAATTTTCCCTTTCCCCTCCCCTTTTTTTTTTCTTTTTTCCCACAGTCATGCAAATGTTCAGCTGCGGAAAGACAGACTGTGTTACATCCATGTGTGGGTCTGTGGTTTGGAGTACAGACAATAGTCAGTTGTAAGAAATCTTCAGACCAAAACAAGATTCTGAAGTTTGTCTTACAATCTCTCTTCATTGGTCTTTGACAGATTACTGAAATAAAGAATTATTTGCATACTGTTTGCCCTGGAAAGAGTAAAGAATAATTGCTTAAAAAGGAACAGTTGTTCTGTTCTCAGACTATGCATCACCAACACAGAATGTGAATTTACTGCTCTTTAGGACAGCTGTTACAATGAAAAATTAATTCCCAAATTAAATGACTTAAATATTGATAATAGCCTTTGAAGAAACATGCAAAATACATCCCTAGCACAGTACAATATTGATATTATCTGAAACTTACGGCTTTTAGTGGGTACACTGGGTCACCAGAATAACTTCACACAAAAAAATTTACACTGACAGGGTTGGCATATACAGAGAAATTAGACTAGAATGAACCAGTTTCTAGTTTTTTACTTTAAGACAATCTCATCATTTGAAACTGACCCCAAATAGCAGTCTCTGGACCACTTCATAAATGTCTTCAAACTCAACAACCTATTTTACTAGATGATTTGTTTCTATTCATTGTGGCTCATCAAGAAAAGGTATTTTCATTTCTGGTAGCTCATTCTTTAGGCCACTGAGTTCATTGTTGACTTGTAATGGTGAAAATAAAAAATTTACATTGCCATAGTCAGTTAAATTATACTGGTGTAAACTGTGCAAACAAATGGAGAATCAGTTTTTGTTCACATATTCTTTTCTGCATCATGTGTTTGGGATGGTTTCTAAGCTTGTGTACATTCCAGTCTGTTCTGTAGCTTGGACCACTATGATCTTGGCATCTGAACAAGTACCCCGTTAGCATGTCACAGCCTTGTCCGTAATGTCTGTCACTTCTGAAAGGAAAAACAAGATTCTCTCTTCAAGACTCTCCCTCACCTCATCTTTCCACTGAGCTTTTCATGCAACATTGTTTGGGTTCTTTAAACAAGCAGGGGCACATTTATGAGAGACTAGACTAAGAAAGCTCTTAAAAAAAATAAACTCACAAACAAACAAATTGTTAATATCGGTATATATTTTAAGAAAAAACACATGGTTCAAAAAAGTATATTGTACTGTTCCAGCATATTATCTATGGATAAAAACATATTTAACATGAACAGGAAAATAAAACATAACCTTAATATTTTAAATATCTTTCTCCTTATTCTGCAGAGTTAAATTTTCACAAATAAATGAAATCTTGTTTATGGCTCAGTGAGCAAGTGCTGAAAGGCAGAAGGTGCTGCACAGAGCATACTAATTGCAAGCATTTCCACCTCTGGCCTGTCTTGAGGGCTTCATAAAGTTCTCTTTCAAGCAGTCACATGAAAACGCCATCAAAAGCTACCAGTAGTATTAGTGCATAGTCTATTTTATCTAACTTTAGAGACAACTGGGAAAAATACCTTTCAGTTAAAGATACACCACCATTTCTGAAGTTCTTAATCAAACCTAGATGAACACCACTCCTTGGAGTAAAACCATTATTAGGGAAGATCCTTCTACACAGGGACAGAATCCTGTTCTGTATGTTCTGATGTGCTCATCAGTCTCATTTTCTTCTAGTTATATGTGACCCGTATGGTCACTACTTTCCCCTGCAGTTGTGTCACGCAGGGACATTGATAAGATTTGCCTTCTTTCACCTGTGCAATCTCTAAGCACATTCCAAGGAATGGTTACTCTGGACAGAGGTTTCTGATTTTTGCTATCACATCCAGAATGTTCCTAAGCTCTCATCTAGAACTCCTTGAAGTTTCCTATCTATACACCTCTAACAACAGATGTAAGATACCCAATGCTAGGCTATGGTGGGGCGAGAGGCCATTCCTTTCATGAAAGGAAAAGAATCCCATCCTGAAGTACCAGAGATGATATGGGGTCCAAATTATAAGAAAAATACAAATTTCAACACAATCATTTGCAGTTTTGCATAAAGATCCAGGTTAAGGTTACTGCTCACAGAATGTAAAGGAATCTATGAAACTGTTAAGGATTTGCTGCTGTATCCAAATGAATGCAGTTTCCTTAGAACAGACAAATGATGTGGTAATGGACTTCGGTTACAAAATTATGTTATCAGTACTCACAGATATTAAAGATAAGCCATAGATTAAACACTTGGAGGTAGTAACAGAGCTGAGCTAAATAAAAGATGAGCTGCTCCACATGAATGAAGGTAATCGAACTATAAACAGTCACACACACACAAAGCAGAGATGTGAGGAAAACATGTGGAACAATTAGAGTAAAATAATCTGCCAAGGAATGTTTCTTAGCCAACAATCTTGAGGCTCCCAAAAAATAGATTAAGATAAAACCTTGAAGAAAACAGTTCTAAAGAGTTTTTGATTTATATTCAGAAATTGTGTTCCTTATGATTCTTCTTGTCTGTCCTCTTAATTAGTCTCTATTCTATGTTTCTAAAGATTGCCCGTAATTGCACCGTTACCTGTTTCATAATGCATATTATTCTTTAGTTCTCTACTAGAAAATGGAATTGAAAAGACTACTGGAGAAAGTTTAACAGGGCTGTAGCTTGGTTAAGCTCTAGTTGTGCTTTGGCCCTCCTAATTTTCTCCCTACATAGTTTTGCTACATCTTTATAGTCCTCACAAGAGACATGCCCACTCTTCCAAAGGCCATAGACTTGCCTTTTGTTCTTGAGCTCCAGCCAGAGGTCCCTATTTAGCTGGGCTGGATGCCTGTCCTGCCCACTTGTCTGTTGACACAAAAGCACAGCCTGCTCCTGTGCCTTTAAAAGTCAAAGAATCATTGCGGTAGGAAGTGACCTCGTGAGCTCATTTAGCCCAAGCTCTCTGCTCAAACAGGGTCAGCTAGAGCAGATTGTCAGAAGAGTGCCTGGGCACATTCTGAATATCCTCATGAATGATAACTCTCAATCTGTTCAGCTACCCTCACAGGAAAAAAAAATTCTTCCATTCTGATGGCACATGAATGTATTTAGATTTGTGCCCATTGCTTCTTGTCCTGTCACTGAGCACCACTGTGGAGAGTCTAGGTAATGGTTTTGTATTACCTCCAATTAGGTTTTTATACACATCTGTAAGATACACCCAAGCCTTCTCTCTTCGAGGATGAGCCTATCCTCGACTTTCCTGGCCTATCCTTGTGTTCCTGATGCTCCAGTTCCTTAATTATTTTTATAACCTTTTGTTGGACTCATCCCAGTAAGCCCATATCTTCTGTGTTCTGGGGAGCCCAGAACTGAACACAACACTCTAGATGTGTCTTACCAGTGATGAGCAGAGAAGGATCACCTGCCCCGACCTGTTAGCAACATTCTTCCTAATTCTTCCTATTTTTTTTTTTCAGCAAGAATGCATTGCTCACTCATGTTAAGCTTGTTCTCCACCAAGACCTCAAGGTCCTTCTCTGCAGCACTGCTTTCAAGCTGGTAAATCCCCAGCATACACTGGCACCTGTGGTTATTCCTCCCCAGGTTCTTCAAGACATCCTTACTGTTGTGAGTACAAGCACAGGAACAGATCCCACATTCCTGATGGAACTGGACAGAGATTTTGATCAAAACATATAAAACACTTACAGAATGTTGATCAGCACAAAATGTCTTTCAATACAACCTTCCTACAGATCAAAGAGAACATTCTTTAAACACCATGGCAGTTTTGTTGACTTTGGCACATGTTCAGACTTTTAAAAATAGAGATACAAGAGAAGGAGGGTTATTTTAGCCCCAGATGCAGGCTAAACATAAACACAAAAGTTTTTGAGATGACTACAGTATCTATCACTTGTGAGACACTCCTTGTAGGGGCGGGGCAGATTCTGCGTGCTGGTCTGCAAAACAGTTTTTAGAAAAGCATGAGTGTTTGAAATGACCACACACCTTTTTTGACTGAGGATTTCAACAGCTGCCAAGTGAGTACAGCTCTGCCAGAAAAAGAGGGAAGGGTCAGTGTCCTAATCAGAAGTTTGTACCACCTACACATCTCAGAAGTGCTTTCAGGGATGATCTCTTTGGCATTACATGAAACAAAGTGCGTATACAGAGATTAAGGGTTTAGTGGTGGAACTGACATCAATGCGGCTACATGGATTCATTTTGCTGTGAAAGGAAAAAAAATACACAGAGGCAGAGTAATTATTGACTTAGCTTTTATACTTGAGAACAGGAAGAACATACTGCACTAGTTTCATTCTGTGATGCCCTATTTGTTAGCTGGCGATGGGTAGACACTTCACACTCTGGAAAAGACAATGTTCAAATGCAAAACCATTTCTTAATGCTATGTTTTTTCTCACTGCTCTTCAGCCTCAGAGAAATAATGTGCTCAGCTCAGTTTCTCAGATTTTACACTGAATCTAGGATTTGCTCACTATTTGTATTTTTCTAATTAACATTGCAAATCCAGAATGTACTAATAACATACTGACTCTTTAGGATATGATTCCCTGTGGGAAACTTAGCAGGATGCTTTTGAGCATTTATGTTATTTAAAAGTAGAAGTTTGTTGCCTAAGTCCATTTTTGCTGACTTAGCAGCTTTGATTTATCCTTGACATAAGAATTTCCCTTTCTGTTTTACAAGTACGCTAAGAAAGAAAACACAGGGAACATGCACTGTGGACCCAGTTACAGCCTGAGTCTCATTCAAGTCATGGAGTGCAGCTTTTTTCATGATCTTAGCAACACTGATGTAGGCACTGTAGGAATAGTCAGGCAAGTGTCTTCTACACATGCCATGGTGAGAGTGAGTTCATACAGGTTACGGGATCTGAACCTGCAGGTGGTTTAACATCCAGGCAGACTGAGGAAGAACACTGCTGAGATCATAGAAAGGTGAAGCAATTAGAGCTACTTAATTTTTTTCATACTTCCTGGTGCAACCTCATAACTGAATGGCACATAAGACTATGAATAAACCTAGGCTGAAGAAGATAGCCTGAGAAAAAGAATGGAAGAGCTAAAACCTCAAAGAAACTCTAAATATGGGAGATTAAATTTAAACTCTAGATATAGGAGACCAATGGAAAGATTCAACCAGTCCTGTCATTCTCTAGCAGACAGAGTGTACCAGATAAGCTAAAAGTAATCTTATTTGCAATAAAGTACAATGATTGTCATGTTTTTCAGTTAGCCTACCCATGGAAGAGGACTGTGAACTTATATTCTTACAAAAGCATGGTCTGTATAAAATGAAAATGCACAAGATATGTATATCTCATTACCCAATTTCCTGAGCACAAAATGAAAAAATCAGTTTGTGTAAACACTTTGAAGAAAAAAACTAACTTTTTGGTAAGGTTTTGATTTGGGTCTGGGTCTGGAGTAAGAAACTGGCAGACTACTGGGAGATTCTGACAGGAATGCAGCAATTTTGAATTTTGACATCAGATGGTAATAGTATTTTTTATATATATATATATATAAATATATATATAAAACAAACAGCTATAAGACTATAAGGTAGTAACATCTGCTTAACATGACAAAAAGAACTAAAGGTGATGTCTTCAGAACCTGAAATATATTGGCAGAGTAGATTTATGCATAAATAGCGACCTAGCAAACACAGTAACATTAAAAAGAAATAAATTGAAGTAGAGCCATGGAAAAATAACTTGTTATCAGGGTCAACATATACACAACAGTGATTTTATCAGATGCATGCACCCTTTTAGTCTTGCACCAAGGTAAATAAATATGGGTAGAGAACTACACCAAAACAGTGATCCTGCTCTTAATTACAGAAATGCCTCACTCAGTGATGGTGCATGAATCTGTTACCAGTACTATACTGATATACTTGCTAAATTAATAGGTGGATAAGAAAGATGGTTACTGGACAAAAAAATGTGAGATCCTTTAGGTATTGATGCAAAATTATGAAATATGTATGTTATACAAAATATTATTTTCTGCTGTTTCAAAACAGAAATTTTGAAGGCTGAAGCACAGAGTATATTCGAAGTACTGTCCTTTCCCTTACAGTCTTTTCTAACAGCAATACTGAAAGATGTACAGTTTATTAAACAAGCAAACATTTTGCACAGAGCAGTGATGTTGTCAGTATAAAAAGAATGCTATATTCCTCTTATGTCTTCTGTTTTCAAAGCAACAGAGCAAGTTTCCAACCTCCAGCTCTCCAACTTTACACTATTACCTCAGAAAAAACCCCCACCATCTTTAATGACAGCAGGCTTACACTGTAAACCTGTATTCAGTACAGTATCATTAAAATATTTCTGGTTTATACTCCTCCAGAAATTTTAATCTTTCTTGATATAAAATACATTATTACATCAATGATTGGTCATGTAGGAGCTTAACCAGAAAAAAAACCCCATCTGGTTGATATGAAATAGCAGCTTGAAAATGGGAGTTCTGTATTGCGAAATGACATAGCTTTCTCTTACCCTCTTAGCCATGCTAAGAATAGTATTTAGAATGTGAATTATGATCAATAAACAAAAGTTTTCTACTTCACTTGCTTTACTAAAACAGTATTTTCTAGCATTATAAATTTATGTATGTTGCTCTATTTTGCTTGTAGCAAGCTCTTTAGGTGAAGCTGAGAATAGTCAGTGTTTTAAAGTGGGAAAATAGTTTAATCTTTCCTTGGTAAGTCCTAACAGAAAACCAGGCAGATGATCTTGTGGTTACATGCCTAAAACCAGTGATGGAATCTTCCTTTACTGGAGTAAGCTCCTTGAATATGATTGGATCAATTGCTTGAAATCAAGCCTTCCACAGTGTCCTGAACAGCATCCAGAGTAAAGCCAGGCTTCTTACAGAACCCTTCTCTCATTTTATCAGCAGATGAGTTAGATCTTCAGAGTAGTTCAAAAGCCAGTCGGATTTTTACAAAGCAACTTAACAAATACTGATGATAAAATACAGTGCTGGTCCTTTTTAAAAATCAGGTCTTTAAAATAACTGTGTTCATATTCACCCATTTTGTCTCTTGACTTTGATTAAATACTTAAGTGTTCCGGTGGTAAAATGCTATTTAAAAGCCACACAGGGAATAAATAAAAATACAGAAAACAGAACCTTTTATTATTTTTCTTCCCAAATATCTCTTTATTCCTACTTTCTTTTTGTAGAAAATTTTCAGTGTTAGCTGCCTTTATCATTTGTCTTTTCTGTGAGGCTGCAGCAAAAAGAGTTTTTACTATTTTTGCTCCCATTTCCTCACATGTTCGTACAATACCAAGACCAGGAATGAATCTTACATCGTTTACTCTTGACTGCATTGTATGCTGCAATATTGCTATTTTAGTCTTCCCAAGCATCACATTTTCAGGAATATAAATTAGACGTGTATCTTTCTTGCCCTAATTGCATACCGCTGGGATCTCTTTGTGAATAAGATATTGTAACCTAAGACTGGTTTCGGAAAGCTAAATGTTAACTGAGGTAGGAAAACCAACATGGCTACTGTGGGACTTTCTCCCGTTTCCTTGTAAAATCTTCAAATGCGGTAAATATGACCATGTTTTCTTTTTGATTTATGATAGAGAATAAATTCTCTCTAATTTAGAGAACATAAAAGCATAGTGAAGGTTTTTAGCATGAATCTTTCATGGCAGTTATAGCTAAGCACACCCCTGAAAGATACAAGCAGAACTGCAGAATTGTCCAGAGGACAGCCATTAACCAAATGTTTGCAGGGCTTATGTTTAAATAGGAAACTGTGGGTTAACCACTTAATAACAAAACATTAAGTCAAGGTACTCCTTTTAATTATTTCTGCATATAACTAAGCTTGCAGATAAGTCTTACCTGATTTGTTTTCAGTGTTTCCCCTCTATATACCTGTTGGAAATAAATAATGATGGCATATGTGGTCTATTGCAAGGCCATTTATATCATCCTCTGAATTGGTGGATATTTTTAGTTATGTTTAAAATACTAAGAACTGTTGGCTAATGCCAAGACAAGTCTGTAGGGTTTGCTTTGTCTGTTGCTGCTTAGGAAACAGTCACAAGTAATGCACTGACTGACAGGGCCTCACTGTTACTCTTGACAACTATTAGGAGGGTTGTCATGTAGTTTACATTACTTGCATAAAAAAGTTCAAAAGGAAAGGCAGCTTATTATTCAAAGCACTTTTGCACTAATCTTAACTTTAGGACTTTTCTGAAAAACTCATCTGTAAGGCTATGAAATCTTTTACATAACAGAACTACAAAACGGTGAACAGATAACTACTCTAGAAACAGTACTACTTATATTAGAAATTAAAGCAATAATGGTAGTAATAAGAGCATAATCATAGGCACTGGTCCAAAAAATTAGGAGAGATTATCCTGCCCAGTTTTTTGTTTATCTCAATTTCCAATATAAAATTATATCTAGCTCAGAGCAATAAAGCTATTGCTGCTCAAGAGTTATGCCTGTGTAAAATAGTTCCCTTTGTCCTGTAGGGGAGACACTCTAGTGTTCAAAAATAAAACCTAACACTCAGCAGCTTTCTTGGCCATGAGACCTATCCACTCCCACAATTGGCAGCACAAACTTGCCAGAGGCATATGCTGCTCATTTTTGGAGCGATAGAACAGCATATCCCATTCTGCCTTCAGTGCTTCCCCATGGAGTCCAGCTCTGTACAACAGAGTTCCTATAGAATAAGAAAGTTTCCCTAGTCTCCTTGGAAAAATACATCAAAGGAGTGGTGTACAGGTGATGATTCACTGATTTGAAGGCTGTTAATACAGTTCGTTGTAAGGAGGCAGGCTATACTGCTAAACAGAAGATAATGAAATGGACCTAGAGCTTAAATTTCAAGTTTGTAGATTGGAAGGAAACTGTAAGAATTGTTTATTTCTCTAGTTTGTGAGACGTGATTCATAAAGTGATCTGTAAACTGGTAATTTTCTGTGATGCACAGAATTTCCATATTGGAATGCTAAACTGTGAATTAATCAAATCTCTGCAAAGTCATGCCAATTTTACTTTGACAGACCAATAGACCTTAGAAAAAACAACCAAGCAGTTTGTCCACAAACCTGAGTCATTCACACTCTATAGCATTTCACTAATCTTGACATGCTGGTAAAAGATTTTCTTGTGCATACCTTAAAGTAGACATGTTCTGACAAGTTTTATTCCACACTGAAAATGTATGGAAACCACATGGAAGCAGCTGGCTTCCAGAGCATTCTAGTCCCAAAGCTACATAAAATGCCTTACTGCAACTAGGCAACTTCATATCAGCTTGTAACTTATCAGCTAAGCATGACTGTATTTTGAAAAGCTAGAGACCTGAAAGCAAATGCTTTCTGATCTTCATAGTAAAAATGCATTGTTGTAGAAAAATAGATCTACAGACACTGGAAAATGGTACTGCACTTTGAGGATCCCAAGAATCACCTTATTCTAAATTTTCTTAAAACCCCTGAACATCAAACCTTTTGATACTTTGTGTATCTAATCAACTAATTTTCACTTGTAATATGTACACTGACAGGAAAACACAAAGCAGTTCCTTCAAGAAAAAATGTCTTTATAGTTAATTTTCATAGTGAAACCAGAAGTATCAGGATTTTATCAGAATACTCTATCTCATAAGATTTTTCAATCCAACCTTGAGTGCCTAACAGGCTTGATAGTAATGTTTTACGCTACTAAGTTACATTACTTCCTAGTGAGTTTAGGATCTAAGCCAAGAATCCTTGCATTAGAGAACTAGTCAATTAAGGACCTAGGCTAACAGTTTGTGCTTGTTTGAGGCTAATTGGAATATTTTAATGAGAGAAATTAGATTATTGGCTGTGAAAAGAAAATAATAGTGATGTCTATATCACTCATTGGTTTTGCTTAGGGATATAAAAACTAGAAACAATAACAAAGTCAGTCAGTCTCTGTCTGACTAGGGCTTGCTTTACTAACTTCTTTGCCTGGACCCGTACTACTCAAACTAATAATTCTTTTAACTCCTTATCTGGCATCTCACCCTGCATGTAAGCCCTCTGAGATAAGGGAGGGGTGTGGGAAGAAGAAGAGGAGTTATTTTGGAGTCCTCCTGAGCAGTTCTGCTGTTTGGGAAGAGTTTTGAATTTCTGTATTATTTTTAACTTGTATATAATTGTATATAGTTGTAAACAGCTGTATATATTGTACATATATATATATATGCTTGTAAATTTGTGCCATGCTGTAAAATATAGCCTCATTCCTTAAATTCCAGCTTGCTGAGTTAGTCTGGTGAATCATGGGGTGCGTGTGTGGGAACTCCCAAACCAACACACAGTTGGACTCTATGATTTTAAAGGTCTTTTCCTTTCTAGGTAATTCTATGATTCCATGATTCTGTAATACACACTCTACTTTATAGGCTTTGCATTTTCCTGTTAGGCAACTTCTTTTTAGCTCTTGCCGCCCATCTCCATGATTCCAGAGGTGATGGGAACAAATAGACCATGAGGTCAGTAAGTTAACACATGATAAAATACTTGCCTGTCATAAGATATTACAAGAGACTTTAAAGTTGGCAGAAGCTATTACATTGACCTTCTTAATGATTCTATTTTGTAACAGGCTTCTCTGCTTCACATACCTGATTCTACCAATGAACTTCAGAGCATTTTTATTACTTTCATAATTATATTTTATATGTGTCACAGAGTGACCCTTGAAACAGAAGCAGTGCAATGATTAAAAGACTATCTTGCAGAGAGTTTGCAGAACTTTTTTTTTTTTTTTTTTTTTTTTTTTTTTTTTTTAATTTTTTTTTTTTTTTGCCAACTTTTTGTGTTCTTTTTTTTTTTTTTAAATATGTTATTTCTCTGGCAACCTATGGTAGTCATTTTTATGCTAGTTGTTTTGAAAGACCTTTCTCATTTCTGCTAAACTTCCTGGAGTCAAATAAAAATTATTTCAGTGGATTTGGAGCAGTGATTTTTTTGTCAGTAAGGACACAGAAATGAAAAGTTTGGTTCAAGCTCGATTAGCAAAATTACTTTGAATCTTTAGGACAGCAAGTACTTTTGTTCTTGACGTTGCATTTAAGTTGCATGTGAGATGTTTATATTTGCTAAATATTCTCTTATGAGTATTAATGTTATTTATTTTGTCAGATGCAGTGCTTTAAGTTTCAGGTTTATGCACAGTTATGACATGAAAAGAAAAGTTAATAAAATAAATTCATTAACTTTCAATGCTTCACTATTCTTCTAATTGTAAGCACAGCAGCACACAAGCTGGTCTGAAACACCAGATTTTTTGGTGCTCCAATGGACCTGCAGTGCAACCTGTAATGTCACCAAAAACTAGCCACTGTGCAGAGCTAGATAACATGTATAGTCACTCTGTAAAAGTGCATGTATTTAGAGGAAGGGCTTGGAAGAACTGTATCTAATTAAGTGGGTGCTGATTCTCAGGAAGTCTCTCTACAGCCTCTCAGTGTTTTGTGGAATATGTTCAAACAATGACAAAAACACAAATTAAAAATTATTAAGATCTGAGGGGAGCACATGAGACCATTTAGTTCAACTCCTCCACTTGAGCAGGGGCAGCAAGAGCAGATTGCTCAGGACCTTGCCCACTTGGGTTTCGACTGTCTCTGAAAATGAAGGAAACTGCACTCTCTCTAGGAAACCTGCTCCTGTGCTTGACTGCCCTTACAGTAAAAAAGTTTTTTCTTCTGTTTGTTTGAGATGTAATGCATTTCAGTTTGTGCCTCTTGCCTCTTGCCTAATTACTGGGCATCACTGAGAAGAGACTTTACAGTAAATATCTTTAGTGTTGGATATTTGATAACATTGTAAAGATTCTCCAAGCCTCTCATTCAGGCTAACTTGTCTCCTTGTCAGTTGCTCAATTCTTAATCATCTCCATGGCCCTTCTGGACACACATCATGGAATACTGAACTGGATTTAGTATTCCATGATGTCTAAAGGTTTCCAAAATTTTTTATTAAAACACAGTTAATTGTCCTGATATTATTGTCCAATGCTCCAAACCAAACCAAAACCCAACCAAATAATAAACAAACAAAACCAAAACAAACAAAAATTAGTTTTGCTATGTGTTTCTATGCATTGTGTGTAAACCGAAAAGTTAAGATAGTAAAGGAGGTCATTGATTCTTACTACATCATTTGCTATGTGATTCCTTTTCAAATTCTTTCCTGTTTCTCATTCTTAGAAAGACAATAGTGACTTCCAATTAGTAAGATGAATAAATCTCCACTTAGAAAGATCAAGAAATCAAAAGGCTTAGAAGTCCCAACAAGTGCACCAGAAATCGTGTCATCAAATCTGGGAACGAATCAGCTGGAAAAGAGTAAGGCTTTTGTTTAAAAGACCACGAAAACGGTAGTATTTGATTTTTTGGAAAGGAGTAGGAGTTTTGGTTGCAAGGGGAGAGAATAGTTAGCATGACAGTCCTGGAAAGGACAGTGCGTAACAGAGAGAGATTTGGTGAGAGTGTTAGCAAGTTAAGGAAATCTTCCAGCTGAAGATGAAAAGTCAGATCTGTAGGAGGTAAGAACTCTGGGAGTTAACAGAAATTTATTTGGATTCTTAGCACCAGAGGAGTCATTGACAAGTGACTTCATGGAGAGGCCCCAGCAGATCATAGGAGATTTCAAGGGAAAATGATATTTAGAATAGGGAAGTCTACATTTAATGTTAGAGTTCAACAATGTTTACAGTATTTCCTTTTTTTTTTTTTTTTAATTTAATTTTTGTGGTGGAGAAAATTCTTAATGTCATTGTTTGAGATAGTATCCATCCTCTACACAGAAGGATGAATTCTAAGAAAAGGCAGGTCAGTTGAAAAGCTGATAGATATTTGGACCAGGCAGCATTGTAAGACAGCATTATGTCTGCTGTATTACATTTCTATACCTACCTATTGCTAAACATAGTTTACTGCAGCAGTCCATTTTATTGTCTAGAGTTCAAGTGAATCAGGAATTTCATTTGATTGTTGTTTCTGCAGCCCACTAATGAAATCTGAGGGTGGAAGTTTTTCATATACTTTCGTAAATCTCCAGGAAATGTCTGTCTTAGTGCTCTGAGCTCATACTTGTCTCTTTCAATCAAGATTGAAAGATTAAATGGTGAAAAAGAGGAGAAAGATCAAATCATAAAGATTTTGAGAGTCTTAGTTTATTCTCTGATGCACCAATTTATTTTCATATGGAAAGTCTAAGATGTGAAGTAAGATGCTATTACATATGTTGTCCCTGAAGAATTACACAACTAAGGTGCCAAGGTGACCTCCTAGTTCCCCACTGAAGAGAAGCAAAAATTGTACTGAATGTCCAATTAGGCAACTAGAAATAATAATAATGGTACTTGCTATAGCAGTGCAATAATACTACTTTATGAATTCTTCATAAACAACATTTGATTACCTGACTCTGTGAACACCTGGCTGCACAATGGTTGCTGACATAACAAATGTGTAATCAAAAACCTGTATGCCATGAATTAAAAAGACCTGCAGCTGGTCAGCCATCTGCAGACCGGTCATTTTCATAGAACTGTCTGCCTGTTCAGTTAAACATTTGCTTCTCTTAAACTCTTAACAGCTGTGACAAGTTTTGTATATCTACCTCTTGCTGTATGCTCCCCATCTTTCATTGGTAATGATAGGAGCTTTCTATCAAAGTGTAACTGAAATCTTGAAATGAGGTTGGGGAAGGAAGAGGAACTTAAGGCCATTCTTCAAGGAGGATCTTGTGATCCACAAATACTAAATGCAGCTGATGTTTTGCACAAGTATTACAGCTTGGATTTATGCACACATTTCTATTTGGAACGTTAATTAAATACTGCAGATTATTTGGATTCTGTCATATGGCAATTATTTTAAATATAATATGTGTATTTTTTTGTGTATAGATCTAATTTCTTTGTATTCTACCATGTTTCTGACAGTAACAATATTGTAGGGCATGTTGCAGTGTTTTCAGTTCTTGAAAAAACATGAACACCCATTTTAAATACACACAGACTGCATCACTGGCAATACAATCAAATTGGATAAGACTCCCAAAGAGCTATACTCTGCAAGCCCTCAAAATCAACTTCAGTACACATGAATTGGGAGTTGACACTGACATTAACATTTGGTTCCATTCCAGTATATGATGCGTCATTCCTAAACAATAACTGCTTGGGATTTATATGGCCCTTGTTTACAAGCAATATAATTGGAGTCTAACCAAATAGCCATTGTACCTTTAAAATAGGTTAGAAGAAAGACTCAGCAGAGAACAGCTGTAACATTACAGTTACAGAAAGCAACTCTACTTTCTCTATTATTTCCATGATTTGTTTTTTTCTTATTGCTCTAATTTTCCCATACTTTGTATTTATGCTCTCCCTAGGTCAGCAGTGCTCCCTTCTGAGGCAGTTATTATGAATTTCATGTTATTTATCTGGTTTCTTTTGACAGCTCTTCCTTCTACACCTGGTATGCATTTGGATTTTAAGAGTTTTCACTGCTTCAACTCCCACTAATTTGATTTTAATATTTACATGCTTTTCTTATGAATGAACTCTTATAAATGAACTCTGACCTACTTTTTGGGTGCATGCAATATAACCTCAGTGCATATAAGATTTGTTCTTAGTCTTAATGGCTTTTTACCTAAATTCTTCTGCATTTTAATTTTCTGCATTTCTTAATTCTGCAATTCCCTTAGGGAAATGTACAAATTTTACATTTTCCAAGCTTCTTCATACACCAACACTCTTCACTGACCTCTATTTTTAATCTTAATATTTTTTTACAGATCTACATTTTACATTTGGAGGGCAGGGAGAAATCTGGGTTAGATCAGCTTGCCATTCTTAAATCCTACATCCAGGACACATGAATGTTAATCTAAAAAACTTGAAATAAATCTGAGGCCCGTAGATGCTAATCTTATGTTGGCAGCATATACTTTTCAAACTGTCATTTATGAACTAACAGACAGAAGCTGATAAAGCAGCCTAGATAATCCAGCAGCAAAGTCTAGTCCCCAGCTAAGTGAAAATTGCCTAACTGAAAAAGTTCAGTCTTCTATTTCTGAGCCTATATGGAAGGAGCAAGGGCCAAATCTGTGATATCTTGTTTGTTGTACAATATTCTTAGCAATTGAATCCATAAAGACTCTGCTAGAAATAAGTGTCATCTGCTCATTTCTCCTCTGTATGTCCAGAACCGGCAGAACCAGTGATAGAGTTGCCACTGAATAACAATTTGGATCTCCTGTTGGCTTCCCCCCATTCAGACCACAGCTAAGAGCACCAAGCCTGTGCTGATCAGTCTCTCCATATCACCCACGTTTGGAAGAATATACTGTAATGTACCCTCCTAATGCCTGTGTGATATGTATAGTGAAGAGTTTTGGGGAAGAATGTTCTTTTCCTTTTAACAGGTCTTTGTACACCACTTCTGCTGGCTGAGATTCTGGGACTTTCTTTACTGAAATATGATCTTCCTTTTTATAGAAACTTCAAAGCATTGTGCCTTCTGTTCTTGAGAACAGGAACTTGATGCTTTTCTTAGGTCAAACCTGTGTTAAATGTTTGCCAGGAGGATTTTAGGTTAGGCCTCTGATTACATAATTGTGTTCTAGCAGAAGGCTGCACCTATAGGAGGTGAAAAGTTCTTTGCAGTGATACCGTTTGTTTACTTGTGGCACTGGTTAAAACTGATGGAATTGGTCTTTCCTGGGAAACATATCTGCACTTCAGGATCTAAAGCTATACTTGTATATATCTTCTGCTCTAGCATAATACCTGGAGCAGATGCACTGCACAAGCAGGTACATCAAAAACTGAAATACTGATGTAAGTAGTATGAGTACATCAAAGATGAATTCACTTCAGCAAATCCATGGTGTCTTGGTGACTATTTAAAAGGTGCAGACTGAGATAATCCACTTATCTCTAGCTCTGTCAATAATGTATCAATATATACATGGTGATAAGAAACCAAAGAACTTGTCAACCCTGTCTCAATCAGGTAGGCAAAATATTTGACTTTCACCAATGTTACCACTTGCTGTTATAACTTCTTTAATTTTGCTTTTTACATTTTGATTATGTGTTTCCAAGTCTTGATACTTTTGGAGGTACATGGAAATTTGAAAACAAACTTGTTAGTAAACTTACAAATTGTGATTGTAAAACATTTGAGTCTTTTTTTTATATTGCGTGATTTAGCATTGAAAACCTATGTCTCAGAAAGACTTCTGCAGCTTTTAAGAAAGCCATCAAAAGGCCTTGGAATTAAGGAAGTTGTTGAAAAGTAAAGTGATTTATCACAAAAACAGCTGGGTCTAGTAAGCTGGAAAGGTTACAGTGATAAAAATCGAGACTCAAAAAAGCCGCTAAAATGTGAAAAGTCATTATCAGGAGGAAAACAAAAATTCAATTAAAGTATTCTTGGGAAAAAATGTAGTTAGAAAAGGAAACTATGCAGTTGTCCTTCAGTGTTCTTATTTCAGAAAGGTCCCTGTGGAGAGTCTTTTCTATAGAGTAGGAGCTGAAAAGCTGTTGCTTCTGAAAGAAAATGTAGAAGAAGGGTTAAACCAAGGGCTGGAGCAGCTCTCCTATGAGGACAGACTGAGAGAGTTGGGGCTCTTCAGCCTGGAAAAGAGAAGGCTTCGAGGAGACCTTATAGTAGCCTTCCAGTATCTGAAGGGAGCCTACAGGAAGGCTGGGGAGGGACTATTTATAAGATCTTGCAATGACAGGACAAGGGGCAATGGGTTTAAACTGGCAGAGGGAAGATTTAGACTAGATGTAAGGAGGAAGTTCTTCACAGTGAGGGTAGTGAGGCACTGGAACAGGTTGCCTAGGGAGGTTGTGGCTGCTCCTGCCCTGGAGGTGTTCAAAGCCAGGTTGGACGAGGCCTTGAGTAACCTGTGCTAGTGGAAGGTGTCCCTGCCTATGGCAGGGGGTTGGAACTAGATGATCCTTAGGTCTCCTTCCAACCTTACCATTCTATGATTCTATGATTCTATGATTCTATAAGATCTCCAACAAAGTAAAAGAAACCCATTGCAGAACAACTAATAATGTAGTTAAGATATTTATAGAATACCATATTCAAAAGTTTTTTCTAGACTACCATGGCAGAAATTAGGAACCTTACTTTCTCATTTGCAAGGTAAGCATTTTGGCTAACGGGGAAAGAAGGAACCAGGAGGTCAGGAACTTGAAAATAATCCCTTTTAGATCCCTAAAGGAGCTAGTGGTAAAAAATGGTCTTTGTCAGATGATCCTCAAATGCTTCAGTGGAGATCTTGATTCTTCTGGGTTTTTTTGGGGTTTTTTGGCGTTTTCTTTTACTTGTGTAAACTAGGAATTAATCCTGGAGGAATCGGTGAAATGATACAAATCAAGCAGAAAAGGAGCTGCAATATATGTTCTTGTATGTTTATGGAGATTGTACGGGAAGCAAGAAGTTAGATGTTAACGTGGTTATTGAATTTGTTTCCACTGCAGTAGCTTTACAAGCAGAAGATTTGAGATAATTTCCTTAGAAAGCCTCTCTGGTTTGTGAATGGGTTTTGTGGTTTCAATTTTAATACACATTGACTAAAGCTAAAATCTTCCTTTTGCATTTCACTCAAAGTACGCCACAAATAACTTTCTGTTTAGTAAAACAAATCCACATATTTCCTGATATTTACAGGAGTTAACAAAGTGAATTCCATTCGATACTTCTGAAGCCATTAAGTTTTCCAAAATAAAACATGAATTGTTTCTTGATTAAGGGTGGAGTACCATGGGAATTCTCTTATCAAGAATGTACACTGGCTAGGGGAACTGGAGTGTATCATATGACAGCATCAAGTTCAAAATTACACTAAATATTGTAGTTCCTCCAAGGACAGTCAAAAATATTAATTTATAAGATGGAAAATAAGTTGTCAAAAATAAAGGAAGAAAGTGTGCTTATGACACTAGTATTTGTACTTGAAGCCCTCAGTGGCAAACTTCAGACTCCTGTAATAATACCACTGTCAATAGAGTTTTACATTTCTTATTTACTTTTTGGGGGGTTTTCTGCTTGATTTAAGAATTTTGCCATTTCGCATTTCTGTATCGGTTGCAAGATAAAAAATGTAAACTGAATAGGATGGAAAACGACTGAAATCTTTAAGCATACAAAGGTGCAAGAATATATGCTTTCACTAGAACAATATCATTGCCTTATCATCAAGTGAAAAAAATAAAATATGCACAAGTGTATAGATTTGAGGTCTGAGGAGTTTAATATGTTAGCTAAGAAAACATACCAGAAAGTCTGGGATAATACCACAGCTCAGGAAAAACTAGGCTGTGCATCTTCCTCAGCTATTTAAACACAAAGGCTTGTCCTTGGACTTGCAGTAATGCTAACAATCCAGACAAATATTTGAGTTAAATACATTGAATCTTGCTGAAACAAGCTACAATTTGTGGATTGTACTCTAACTACACTTGACCTTTCCTAGCCTGGCTGTGTACTCACTTATGTGAGCATCTGCACAGCATTTTATTGTTTCAAGCTGTCTTAACAGATAGTGACTTTTCTGCCTAGGAAACATATCCATGTTCCATTCAGTTTTGTTTTTTAAAATGTTCCTAGTGGGTAAGTGTTATTATACACTTTAAATACAAAATATCATGCTTTTATTGGGTTAAAATGTTCAGGCAGGCCTTTACAGTGTTGAAGTTAAGGTTTTTGAGTTTGAATATGTGTTATAAATTTACACATGCGAATGCAGTACATTTTTTAGCTAGCAGCAGTTGTTTTCAGTGCCTTCTGTGTCTCACTAGCACAATATTTTTTCTCTTTCCAAGATCAATGCGAACTGCGTTGAGGATATAAAAAATTGCTGTAGCTTATTCTGTAACATTCTATTTTGTGATACATCTCAATTCTAGACAAACGCGAGCTCTTCCCTGAAATCAAGTTCTTCTGAAGCACAGATCGTTAAGACAACTGACACAAACTGGCTCTACCTCATTCTATAAATGAAGCTGAGTTACGCCAATTTAAAGTTATCAGCATGTGTTCACATTTTTTAATAGAAAAATGTTTAAAGAGAAAATTTTCATTTGAAAACTCTTTTTAAAAATATTCCATCTATGATTACGTTAATGCTTGGAGAAAAGGATAGGGAACATAAACAAAACAAAAGAATATACCTTGATTTTGAAAAAAAAAGGTGGTTTTTGAAAATATTTTAGATTTTTCTTTCCTTTCTCTAAGAAAAGTAGTGATCCTCCTCTCTGTAGGACAGGGATATTGACAGCAGACCTGTCCAATATTGCAGGGACAATCATTCTACATTAAAAAGATTAAGTGATGCACAAGTGTTGTGTACCCAAGAGTATCAGATCACTTTATTTTTGGCATATCATTTTAAGGGCCAGGGGAAGTTCATAACCCTCACTGATCTTTTGTCCTTGTTCTGAGGCAAGCTACAAACAGAAATATAGTAGGTTTTGTTTTCTTTTGTTTTTCTCTCTTGGGGACTGCCGTGCATTGGATAATTAAATCACATTAAGAAGCTGAATGATCCAGACTGTTAGACAAGACAAGAACAGCTTTTTCATCACCAGCTTCCTGAAAGCCGTTTGAACTAATGACTAATCTTTGAAGAAACCTTCCCTCCACCTCATGACACACACATAATCCCACTTGAAACTCATTTCTGGTCCATTCACAAAAGTAGCTAAAATTACACTGCCACAGCTGTCTTTTGCTTTTTGGATTTTTTTTTTTTTTTGCCTTTCAGAATGTCACGTACCTTGATCTAATACTTTAGCTTCATTTTTTTACAAATCTGGTACTCCAACAGAGCCCTGTTAAAGTGGATTAAGGATGCCTATATATCTCTGTAATAATTAATGCACTGTGCAGTGGAAAAAAGTATTTTGGCATATATTACTACAATAACAAAATGTACTCTCCATGGAAATGTATTACTTAAGCTAATAACATACAAGCTTTTTGCCTCTCAATTAAGATATTTGTATCTCTCTATGCTACATCTTACAGACACTCTATTTTTTAGATCTGTTTTCAATAGATCAAACATACATACCATAAAAATAAAATGCAGGTATAGAGTTGAATTCTTGCTGTATTTGATAAGAAAATGTAGTCATGAAGTCTGTTTTGTATTTAAAATGTGATTTCACACATTACTGAAAGTTAGATTTTAAAGAAAAAGGTAACAGTTTGCATTGCATTTGACAAATCAGATCTCCTTTTATGACAGGGTGACTGCCTTAGTGGATGAGGGAAAGGCTGTGGATGTTGCTTAGTAAAGCATTTGACACTATCTCCCAGAGCATTCTCCTGGAAAAAATGGCTGCTCATGGCTTAGATGGGTGTACACTTCACCATGTAAAAAAAATGGCTGTATGGCCAGGCCACAGTGACAGTGAATGGAGTTACATCTAATTGGTGGTCAGTCACAAGTGGTGTTACCCAGGGCTCAGTATTGGGGCCAATTCTCTTTAAATATCTTTATCAATGATCTGAACAAGGACGTTGAATGCACCCATCAGCTTTGCAGATGACACTAAACTGGGAGGGAGTGCTGATCTGGGAACTCGATGGCAGTCTACAGTAGGTCAATCATATGAGATTCAACAAGGCATGGGGAAGAGTGGCTGGAAAGCTGCCCAGTAGAGAAAGACCTGGGGATGTTGATCAACAGCTATCTGAATATGCATCATCATATTCAGGCCAACAGTATCCTGACCTGTAGCAGGACCAGTGTGATAAGCAGTATCAGGGAAGAGATTGTCCCTCTATGCTCAGCACTGGTGAGACCACAGCTTTGGTCATATTGTGTTCGGTTCGTGCATACTTGCTACAAGAAAAACATCTGAGGTGCTGGAGCACATCCAGAGAAGAAGCTGGGCAAGATTCTAGATAACAGATCTTATGAGAGGCTGAGGAAACTGGGGTTGTTTAGTCTGGAGAAGAGGCTGTGAGGAGACATTTTTGCTTTCTCCTACTTGAAAGAAGGTTGTATTAAGGAGGGTGTTGGTGTCTTCTCCTTAGTAACAAGTGATAGGACAAGAGGAAATGGGCTCAAGTTGCACTAGGGGAGATTTAGCTTAGATATTAGAGGAAACTTCTCTGAAAGAGTTACCAAACATTGGAATAGACACTCCAGGAAGAATATTGAATCACCATCCCTGGAGGTGTTTAAAAGACACATAGATGTGGTGCTAAGAGACATGGTTTAGCACCAGACTTGGTCTTTTCCAATGAAAACAATTCTATGTGAAAATGTGATTCTATGAATATGAGGAAGTACTGAACTGCAGAAATAGCTTTTTAATCTAGCAAAAGTTTTAAACACTCCTCAGGTAATCAGTCTCCTGATAAGGAAGCCCAAAGTACAATTTGCTGGAAAATAACAATTCCCACTTCACATTGGGTCATATCCTCTTCATTTGTGAAGGACCTAAGTTGCTAAACACAAAGGAAAAATACAATTGTTCACACCTGGAGCAAACAAAAACCAGAGAAACTGTAACTTTGGGGTTTTTTTCTTTCCCCCTGTCATCCACTCCAACCCCCCAGGAGCATTTCTATCTAAACAGGCAGGCAATGTGGCAAAAAAATTGATATGCTTTGGTACTCAAGAATGCTTGAAACTTTCTACTGCATTTTGTATTTAAGATAAGAACAGCTTTCTTGTTTCCCATGTGTAGGTTCTCCCTTGTGGGGCCATACACATTGTGTTTATTTATGGAAATACTTCGTTAATCTTCAATCTTCCTGATAGATGTTTCTATTTCCTAAATCCAGCATATTCTATCACTTTTCATCTTCATTTTAATTTGCTTTTCTTACCTTTCAAGCTCTAGGATGTTCTTTTCCTACCACTTTATTCCAACAGTGCCCATAGCTAGAAGTGCTCTTTGACATCTGTTAGATCACAAAATAACAGCTTTAGGCAAGCTGGAATTCCTATTACTTGAGAAATGTAAACCAAGATGAAGCAAACAACTAACACATGTATGGAGTGACATCTGTATCAGCAAGGTCTGGACCCGAGAACTTTGAAAATGTTTTTGAACTGTGACTTTTTTTGTTAGTTTTCGAATGACTGACAGCCATTGAAGCAGGGTTGTTGCAAAAGAGAAGTTTTTACTTCTCTGTTATATCTCTCTGTTCTGTTTTCTTTCTGGGTCTGAAAGAAGGTAAGCTTAGATATTTTTCAAAACAGACGTGAGGCTGTGCTCACTGAACCTCTGTCCTTAAATGTCACAGACAATAGTCTGTCTGTCAGCAAAGCAGAGAAAACAAAACGTTTAGCTCACCTGTATTGTGCAGGGCATGAAATAAAGAAGCTTATCATGGGACAAAAAATTCAACTTAATCTCCATCTAAAAATCACTTATTCTGGTATTTATTTAATATGCATGTGAGAGTACTCTGAGGATTTTGTTGGTTTATTTTTCTTGTTGCTGTTGTTGATTTTTTAAATTGTATTTTCTCTGGTCTAACTGACATTTCCAAAAAACTGGGTCTGTCCCTGTACCTGTAAAACTTAATGTGAGTTTTGTCACTCTCACTTAAGTGATGAGATGCAAGCTAAAGTGCAGAAGAAAAAAAGGTGTGAAATTCTTTATTATACTTATGCTAGAACCTTATTTATTTTAACCTTATTTCTTATGAATAATGGTGACTTTACCTTTATTTTATTTTTTTTCCCACACTGACCACTTGTTCCTAATAAGATAGGCTTTGGACAGCTAAGCAACAAATGGCCACATCAACCTTTACATTGTCCAGACCTAAATAATGAGATTTTGATCATATATTTTAACTTCAATCAGAAACATAAAGCCAAAACTAGTATGCTTCCGGTTAATGACAATTTTAATGATGGATCTTTTTTTTTAAACAAATTTACTATTTGTCAATTTCCTAAAACAGTTAGAATACCTTCTAGTACATTAATTTGTTTTAATGGTAATAGCACAGGTGATATAGAGATAGAAGAAGCTGTTTGAATTTCACTGTTTGAAAGTATGAACTAAAAAATCAAATAGCTGGATGGTTCAGTCATGATATTGTACCAAAATTATGTGTATCATTTGGACACTCAGGAGTGCATATATAAGTGTACAAATACAGAGGAAAAACTACCAAATCTTACAAACTTTGATTAATGTCCAGTTATGTGGAAACTGAGCTTAGATGTCATAGAATCAGTCAGGGTTGCAAGTGGCCACGAGGATCATCTGGTTCCAACCACCCTGCCATGGGCAGGGACACCCTACTCTAGATCAGGTTGGCTAGAGCCTCATCCAGCCTGGCCTTAAACACCTCCAGGTATGGGGACTCAACCACCTCCCTGGGCAACCCATTCCAGGGTCTCACCACTCTCATGGTGAAGAACTTCCTCCTCACGTCCAGTCAGAATCCCCCCACCTCCAGCTTTGCTCCATTCTCCCTAGTCATATCACTACCTGATACCCTAAAAAGTCCCTCCCCAGCTTTTTTGTAGCCCCCCCCTTCANGCCTCCACTTGGACATTGACCCATGTCATTTGATCCTAAAGTTATACTGGCATCCAAGGGCTGAAGAAGGGTGAAAAAAGGCCTCATTATAGTAGATGCAGCTTTTTTAACTGCAGCAGAATATTAGAATACTCACAACCTCAAGATCATGGAAAATGACACTAATACTCAAATTAACTGCGTAGAAGAGTATGGTGACATGCATAACATTCTCTTATCTAGTCAGAGCAGAAGTTAAAATGCCTTATGATTAATAATTTATAAATAACCTATTCAACTTTATTCATTAATAGTTTGTAAAGTCCACTTCAATTTGCAGATAATACTAAGTTGGTAGAGGGTGCAGAACACCAGGATTAGAATTTGAAATTATCCTGGAAAAATAAGATAAAATGGTCTGACAAAATAGTGTAATTAGGGGAGACAAGTCTAGAGGTCCATACCTAGACAGGGGTGTGTGACTGAGGAAGGAGTGACTACAGAGCGGAGCATTACCATCAGGGGCATTGCTGTAAAACACATACATATTATACAGCCTACTCTGTATAAAGCTTTTAGGGCTTCACTTGCAATGCTGTGGGTCTGCTGTGAGAAGCAGTGTCCGGATTCTGATACTTCAAGAAAGACAGGGATCAGCTGAATGTAGTCTAGATGGGACAGGTTAATGATAATCAGGGGTAGAGAAGCATGACATCTGAAGAAATAGCAAACTGAGTTTGTTAATATACAGAACTAACAGAAACTCCAACTGTTTACATACGTGAACTCTGATGGAACAAAGGAAATAAATAAACCAGTCTCTATGTCCAAATAGACAAGAACTAACAGAATCTGCATCTTGGAAGATTTAGATTAGCTGTTTTAGGAAAAGCTTTTAAAAATGAAGATAATTATATGGGAGAAAGACTGCAAAGGGAACTAATGAAATCACTGTTTTTCCCCAGAGTCATAGTCCGTTGTATTTATTCACAGTTAAAAGTCAAGTGGTGATGATAATGAAAATAAAACATACTTGGTATCGAAATATTGGACTATTGCAATAGATCAAAGAAAAGTGAATAAGATGATCTGCAGAAAATTCAGTCAGCCACATACCTTGGAAATGCAGCCTGAGGCCACTTTAAAATAGGGTTTGCAGTTTGCTATGTAATCTCTCAGGACTGTCTATACTGTGCAGAGACAGAATGGAATACTATGATAAAAACTACTGACTTAACAAAAGTGATAGGGAGTTCAGATGGCATCTGCTGTAATCACTAACATTTTACCTTGAACTCAAGAATACTTACAGGTTGAGAATGAGAAGGAATAGAAATCCATTAATGACTGAGTAATGTGATCTTGGAAGGAACACTAGGACACTTCAACTACACATGAGTCCAGGTAGTCACAGACTGAGTAACATTCCTATACATTTCAGTGTCAACATGAAGAGATCTTGTCTGAGTTGATAGTGACTTATAAAGTACTAGTAACTGCAACACTACCTGAGTGCTCAGGTAATAAACAAAAATGAAAGGGAAGGGGAAAAAAGACACAATAAAACCCTGAAATTGTCACTCAGGCAAACTAGTAACAATTTTTTTTTCTTCTTTTGCTTTTTTAATCAGAGAGAGAAAAAAATACATGTTCTGAACATTACTTTTGTTATAATGCATAGATAAGAGTTAGCTCTCTTCTCTCTACATTCCAGGAATATAGAGGTTGAAGTTTCCTGTGATGGATGCCAACTTGGTCTCATAAATACTCAAGAAAGCAGATCCTTAGGTCCTTTCTCTTCAAATGTCTTTAAAGAAAACAAAAATCTGAAATGAGTGAGTCCACTGAGTATAAGGAAAAGGGAGACAAACTCCTTAACTGTGTAGAGCCATAGGTCTTAGAGTCCAATTGCTGAGGAACACAGTCTCAAAAGAATTATGCCAGTCTCTGCAATATTAATTATATATACATACACATATATGTATGTACGTATGTATGTATGTATATATGTATATGTATATATATGTTTTTCTGCTATGGGTAGCGCAAGACCTCTACAGAGTATTTCAGCTAAGAAGTGAAGCTTTTAGTGCTGTAACAGCTAAGCTGCTTTCCCTCAGTAAAAAGAAAGGTAAGAGCGTACTGACTTGGACTGAGAATGGTTATCTGTTCAAAATGGAGTGTGTATGGGTATGTGTAGTATGAACACACAATCAATCAAAACCCCTTCTCTATTGGTAGTATTAAGTAAGTTTTTAAGGAAGTATTAGTATTTGAGCAAGTAAGAAGTAATAATTTGCTTAATGAAGCGGCATCTTCAGTTATTTATGATAGAAGTTTCAAATGAATTTGAGGTATTGGTGGATACAGATTTAGGAGAGGTCAAATATGCAAACATATATGCCTGTAAAAAGATAATACAGGAGGCATCCACTAACTACCTCAAGCAAAGGTGAGCTCTTAACACTGTAGTGGTCATTCCACAGATAACTACAGTTTAGCTTGAAGATCTAGATTAGTGTCCCGTAAGTACAAGCATATCTTCTCCTTGCTCCTCTTTGCATTTTGTTTTAAGTATGCCATGTTGCTGTGTCCTTTTAGAGGCAAGTCAAGAAACAGTGGCAAGTTGTATAAAGTCTAGCTTTTTCTACTCTTGTGCAGGTTAGAGAACTGAAGAGTTGTATGAGAAATGCACATATGTTGCTGAAATTCCAAAGAACAATCTACTTCTCCTTAATACAGTCAAATATTTTTCTTATGGAGTAATGAGCCTTCACACTTCTTCTATATAGAAACTATATGTTAAAAGCACTGTCCAGCTTTAAATTATGGAATACAGCTCCCTCATCTGTCCAACTCAGTACATTAAAATGTCAAAGGCCAAATTATTTCATGATCAATGGTACATTTCTCCTTTTATTCCAAAGATTTCATCTGCTTGAAGACCTATTTCTGATGTAGTCTGGCAGAATAATTTCTGTGATGCTCATTGAATGACCTGAACTTTCCTACAAGATATTCATAATGATTGGACTAAAGGTGATTATCATAAAAATTAGGCTGAGATGAAAGATCCTTTGATGTGTTTCACAGTTTAAAAAGACAAGTAACTTGAAAACCATAGTGTTTTACTTGCCCTGTTTCACATACTTCATTCTGAATCCATTTTCTATGTTTTATTTTCTTATTTGCTTCCGAGTGCTACCTGCTGAACTGATGGAGCTTGGCAGCCTCCCTCTCTGTAGGGAGTTCTAACAGAAATAGCTGCAGCACAGACTTATACATCAATGTCAAATAACTTGGTCCCTGTTCCTCAGTATTCATTCACAATATTAATTTAACTGTTTAGCATATGATCAAAAATGGGTGAAAAATCATCCTAGAAAGCTTTCTACGATGGTGTTCTGATGGGAGTACTGCTGACTTAAATCCATGCCATCAAAATTATCTCATAAGCCTCCAGAAGTCATTTTGCTATCATCTGTGTTACTACTCTTAAAACCCAGAATGACTTTATTATGACTCTGATCGGAATATAAATGTCGAGAATGCCTATATCCAACAATGACTCTTTTTATCTATTACATTGTAAAATGTAACATGGTGATTATGTGATAGAAGTTTTTTTTTTTTTTCTTTCTTTCTGAGATCTGTCATTTTTAATACTGTCATTTCAGGTTTTTTTCCGTGCTGCATACCCTGCTCCTGAATGAATAGTTCTGTGAAAAATTTTAGCTACATGCCACTCACAAAACCAAACCATCAATTTGTTAAAGCATACTGATTGCAAACTTAATTTCCTTACTTGGCATTAATATTTAGAGGGGAGAAAAGGCTTATGTTGCATGCTGTATAACAGTATCATAAGTGACTTCTATTCTGAAAAGTCAGGAAGACATTTTGACAAAAGAGTTTAAACCTTCTTAAATAATGAAGAGCACATCTATGACCTGAACTGTTTTCATTGTTTATGTATTAAAACTGTGTATTGTAGAGCTGTCCTCATGTGCAGTTGAAGTAGTACATTGGAGATAATGAGATATATTGATATGTCAAATAATGACATTTGAATGACCTAGTGTTCCCAAAACTGTTTACTCAGTTATCATCAGCACTGTGATTTTGAGTGCTGACAGTCACTGCTGTCACTGCCACTGTAAACACTCTTGCAATATAACTATGACTTAAATGTTGAGTGTCAGTTTGGCCCTTTGTATTTCACCTGTGGGCAAATCGAGAGCAGAACATCAGATGTTTTTCTTTGCTTACATTACTAAACAAATATAGCATCAACTGCCTAAATAGCCAGGGTGTGACGAATGATGACAGAATAATAAAAACAATTTTCTTTCCCTCTGTTTTACTGATGAAGAAAAGGCCTCTTCAAAAGGCCTGGAAAAGGGGTATGACGTTAACAGTGGATGCATTTTTTACCTAAATATGAAGGTACACAGCTGTGTATTTTCCAGCTTGTGTATTTTCCAGCGATCAGTGTACTATGCCGATCGGTGTTAATGTTTTAAGTTTTCCTTCACTGGCTAAACACAAAACTCCCCTTGAGATAGCAGTGGCTGCGTGGGCTTTATTGTCTCAGATCTTGTAGTTTCAGAGAATCCTGTGTTTCATTTTTGCTTCTTACAATGAAGTGAAAGCTAGGTGGCTGCATCTCTGGAAAATCTTGCTGATGCAGTACATGGGGTCAATTTTGTGGCAAACATTTCTTTTCACCTTGTTTGGTCTGACCCCAAAATAGTCTCGACAAGATAACAGAACTTGTATCTAAACATGATGTGACAAGCCATTTGGATGCGCTGGACCACAAATGCAGGAAAGCTGTTTGGTTTATAGCAATTACAAGCGGATGTGTCCGGCGTATCTAGAAAATGATAGATGAAATTCAGAAAGTTAGCTTGGGCGTCTTGTTGTGTTGAACTGTAACAAGGAATTAAATTTCTTTTCCAGGGCTTTGTAGTTGTTTTTAAGAGTGAAGGTACCAAAAGTCTTTTACACAAGGTGGGATATGATAAGAGGTTATCTAAAGAACACATTAGTCACATCTAAGCATTTTATATTTTATCCAGGTATATATTTGAGTCCTAATAGCAGAGTCGCCACTGTTCTGTAGGTCATGCTAGCTGGAATGAATGTGATTGATTATTCTAGTTATGTTCGACAAAGTACAGTTTCATGACATTTAACATAGGTGAAAAGTTGGTGTGTGCCACTGAATATGAAGTTTAAATACAATTTGCTGAACGAGCTTTTGAGGAAGCTTTTAAAAGCTGTCGTTGACCAGCAAGAATAAAATGTATTGGGAAATAGTCAATTGGTACATTCTCAGTAATGTACTACTCTCATAATCTAGTGGTGAGGCATAAAGAAGTGTTCAAATTCTACCTTTTTGTTCTTTCATTCTGCTCCTTTAAATGCTAGTTACATGACAAATGTTCACGCTCTAGTTTGCATAAAACAAAGCTCAGTTTCAATCTTTTAGCCAATTGCAACATCTGCCCTACAAGGTTTTACCCTTTTATATACAGGCTTCCCTGAAGATATAAATATGGTCTTCCTAATAAACACACTTAAAGTGTCTCCAGAGAGAGAAGCTTCCATAGAGGGATTAGCATGTGGCATTACAAGACTCACTAAAAATGTTTCATTTACCTTAACAAGAGAAATGGAGTTCACTGTGACTTTAATATGAACCTAGCACCAAAAGGAGTTGCAGAGTGTAAATAAAAGCAGAATACGGCTCCTCGTCTCTTCATATTAACACACTTTAAAACATGAAATGCCTGAGATTCTCCCTAAAGTAATGAGAGGCATACTTGTGAGTAATGTTCCCATGAGCCCCTAGGAGTAAGTGCAAAGTCACATCATTTTGTCTGACTGTCAGTATATCAAGGGGACATCCTGTCTTTTCAGCTGAAGCGATCTTTACAATACTTATCACAGAAGAAAAATACGTGAAAGTAAACTGTAAAAAGTACTAGCTCTTCTGAATTTTAAAAATAAATGTTTCCTTGGTCCTGTAGGCTGCTATATTATAACAGGACAAATGTTAAAAAGCTCTTCTGAAGCTCTATTAATCTATCTATGATTATGAGACTCTTCATGAATTTACAGTGTAGAATAACATTAATCTCTTACTAGTCTGGGTAAACATACTTTACTGTTTTGTACTTAAGTGAATTTTAGGCTACTGTCAAACTTTCTGATCCAGCCAAAGTTCCATCAGAGCATCTATGACCCGTTCAGTTGGCAGGTGACAGAGCATGAGAGGAAGTGGTCACTTATCCACTATAATCGTCACTGTAGGAAGCTGATGTATATTTTGTAAGTCTGAACAGGAAGTATTCAGAAAGTAAGAATAAATGACATAATGGGGGAAAGTGCAGTGTAGGGGCCATAATCCCCCAATTTAGTACAGTTTACAGCACCCAAAGCAGTGACACAAAGTTCAAGTTTTTTGTTCCTTTATGCTTGTGCTTCTTCATATACTCTCTATATTTCTGTATTAATTCTGCATATGCTTGAAATATGTCATATGTTTAAAGAACTTGCTGACATAGAGTCCAAAGTTAGAAACACATCTCACTGAAAAGCAAGTTTTTATATCTGGCTAGAGATACTATCACTTATATCATGCTCAGAAGGGATGACTAGTGGTTGTGTATTCACAAATCACAAAGCTGATGCTGCATACATATCTTGTAATTACTTTTGAGGTTTGGGACTCAGGAGGCTGCACAACCTTAATGCTCTCTAAAATTGCATTTCCATGGCCCAGATCTGTTCTATATTCAAAATGGTGATAAAATAATACTCTCTAATTAACAGTATTATTAAGATCACGGCCTCTCTATTGTTTTTTTTCTACATAGGTGTATGTATGTTATTTACATATGAGGCATACCTAAGTACAAAGCCAATCTTTCTTACTTTTCTTACTTACTTACTTACTTTTACTTTCTAGGTGTTTCTAGGTGAAGCTGCTCTGTGGTAGTGTTTGGCTGTATCACAGAGTTGATAAGAAAATTCTGAGGGTGGCAGCTGGAAGCTGGATGTAAACAGTAGCTCTGATTCCACTTTGCCATGGAATCCTACTCTACTTGAAATTTTAGAGGTTTTTCAGTCTACTAAGATTTCTCTGGAGAGGCACTATGGAAAGTGTGAGAACGAAATTAATTTCATCAGAGCCCTAACACTTTTATATACTAACAGTGTGATCATGTAGCTCAGGAGAATAGAGAAAACTGGAGCATTCACTTCTAGTTCATTGGTTTACATCTGGTCAGGATGGTAGTAACACATTTTTCTTACAATCTGGTGAATATTTGATGGTCTGTGTGAAAAAAAAAATTAAAAGTTTATATGTTTGTGCACATTCATTTCACCCAGGTATTCAAACGCACTGAAACATTTGAATTTGGTGTAATTCTCCATAAGCACTGTAGTTTATTTTTAAAGGCAATAGGTCAATGGCTCCTTAAATTAATGTACTGATGCACAATAAAATGAAGCATTTATAGTGCCATATATTTCATTTCAGCAGTCAGGTTGTGTGTTACATATCTTGATTTTAAGAACAAACTCTTCAACATGAGGCATTTTTAGAGCTGAGTGCTTTCTCATGATCAAGGGAGACAGGATAGAATATTGTTTGTTACACAACTGAGAACATTTTGGTTAGAGCAGCTAAAATTGCTGAAACCAATACTCATGGTAGGGATACTTAATCACCTAAATTTTATCTTGCTGCATGTAAAGAAGAAATAGCAAATGATGGGTAAGCTCTGTTAAAAACCTAACTGTGGGAGAGCACTTGCTTTTGAACTTGGTACTGTTTAATCACATTGGAATTACATTTGAGGATGCATTTAATAAGTACCAGAAGGTATTTTAAAAGTAGGCATCTTTCTACTATTGCCTTTCATTAGAGGTTAAGCATCTAATTTCTAGCTCAAGATGTCAGACACAATGAATACCTAAAAAAATATCATGACTGAGTATGAGAACTTGTGGAACAATGCTGATACAGGGAAGGACTCACTAACACTCAACTGATAATGCCTCTTCTGTTTCAGTGTTTCCTGATAAGCAGAACCAAGCATCATAGGTCAGCCCGAAGAAGCATAAAAAACATGTATATTGCCCAGAGTATCACTCTTTCTATACTCCAAGTTTTGACATGGTATTAATAGTCAATAGGTCTTTCACGATGGGCTGAAAGAACTTTTAAATATCAGCAAAAAATGTGGCTTTTTTTTTTTTTTTTTTTTCCTCAAACCTCATGCAATGTTTCTGTCTTGATATGTTGACAATAAGAAATTGTTCAGGAAAAATTACAGTTCCTCCCATGTGCTAACATGCTAACACTAGTATAATGAAGTGACATTTTGTATTCAGAATACATTCTGCGTATTTTTACGTGAGTATTTTTACATGATAATAACCATCAACTGAAAGGAGACAATGAATTAAAATTATTCATTGTCAGAGATATGAAAAGATTATCCGTTCACAATGACTTAAGATTATAATGTGGGATTTCCACTTAGCTGTGAGAATCCAGTTGAGCACATGAAATCTGCCTCAATCATCTTGCTCAAAGCATTATCCTCCTAGTTCACCAAAATGAAGCACACTCTTGTTTTTTAATAGTTCTTTAAATGTCTGAAATACCTAAACACCTAATGCCAATTACATCAACAATCCAAATAATGAAATTTTTTTTTTTTTTAAATTGAGTCTGTATTTTTTGTTTATTTGTCAATTACAATAAGCAAAATGTTTCTCTTTTTCTGGCTTCTTGCCAATAATAGATGACACAAATATCAGCTATTGCGTATCTGGGAATGTTGTAATGATAATGTATCTCCACTCAGTGAGGAAATAAGCAAGTTAAGGGAAAAAAAAACCCTAATTTGTTGCAGACACTGGATTAAAAAAAAAAAAATCAAAATTCACAGCATGCTTTTGCCTATAGTCCATCCCTTTGCAACTGGTATTTACTGTTTGTTTGTTTGTTTTTATTCTTTATCACCAAATAAATTACGATTTACCAGACTAGTGTATATGCAAAATATACATATACAAGCATGTTGCATTGCTAGGTATTTTCTAACTGCTTCCAAGGTGAGGCAAGAAGCTCTTGCACAGTTTGGCCAGTTTCGAGCCCTCAGAGCCATACGCATTTATCATCTCCCAGAACTGAAACGCGTCCTCCGCTGTTCACCTTAGCTGGCTATATCAGTACAAATCTTGAAGCACGTTGTCCAAAAGGGGATGAAGCGTGCAAGGAGCCCCCGCGGGCAGGCGGGAGGAGGATGATGGGGCGGCCGAGCGGAGCGTGCCGTGCCGGGAGCTTTCGCAGGGCTGCCGGGTTGCTACGGGAACCGGGGCTTTTGTTTGTACATACTGGGAGCAGCTGCCTCCTTTGCAGGCCCGGCACAGGCTGCAGAGCTCCGACTGCGGGAGAGGAACGCTGACCTCACCCAGAGCCGCTGTGGTCGGCACGGCTTCTGCGACATACGTTCACAGCAGCTCCCCTTCTGGGTGTTCGTATTTGCGGACCAGAAGGTGTAGGTTAGGAGCTTATCCGACTGCACGGCAAAAGAGTGTAACCACAACTTATGCCTGAGGAGTGTTCACTGTTTGGGCATTATTATAGGCATGTTCACTTTTAGTCTTAACTGCGGAATATAATGTGAAGTTTTCTAATTCTGTAAATTATTTCTGAAGACACCGTGACTTTTATTCGGCCCTTTTTTACCATACCATTCACATCATTTAAGAGCAGCCGGAGAGTAAGTAAGAAGCCACCCACGCTACGGTACACAGAGCTGCTCTGTGTTGGTACAGGCCTCACAGAGCCTGTACCTGTATCAGTTACCGGAATACTTTTTAAAGAAAATCTGAATAGATTAATGTATGATTAAAAGGTCAAACAAATGCCTAGCAAATCAGTTCTTAGCCAAGATTGCCTTTTTCATGTAACAATCTTTGTAAATAAATCAATGTGTTAATTCTAATTCAGCAGCCCTTAGAGGTGTGACAATGATACCCATTTTACTGAATAACTAGACTGGCGATTTATGGAATATTTGCATGCACAATATTTGCATGTACAATATTTGCACAACTTTAACCAGAGTTTCCCTAGAGACATAACATCCATGTGACCTTCACATATTTTCGTCTTTTCTTCGCTGTATGAAGCACCAGAAAAAAAAAAGAGGAGACATCAGTGGAAAAGTCTGAGGACCTAGCATCAAAAAAAAAAAAAAAAAAAAAAAAAAAAAAAAAAAAAAAAAAAAAATACAGATTACCAATGTTTCCTTAAATAAAAGCCTTTCAAAGCCAGGATGTTTTAGCAGTAAGCAAAAAGCCCAAATAACAATGTTTGTGATACTTCTAATTTTCAAAACCAAAGCTACTAAGCCAAGTTAAAATTATATTAAATGTTCCCTTGCATGATTTTGTTACAAAGTTACGTTAGAGAAGAACAGTGTACCACTCCACTGAAGTGATACTGTTCCAACTATAAAAATGGTTGACATCTCACAAATATGAAGGTAACAGCACAAGTGAAAGACAGTAATTTAGCCATGATTTCACTGTAAAATCCTGACTTTTGTGGGTAACATACTATCTCAGCCTGTTCACAAATAAATTCATCTGAGTCTTAAATTCTATCTGACTGAGGCGGATACTTCAAATGTATTGCAGATCTCACACTGAACTCTCTCTCAGGTGGAGGAACTGAAACTGTGGAAGTCAAAATTAGATACACCTGGTTCCTGTTCTCTCGGGTCTTTGATAGTGTTTGCTGTCACTTTGAGATTACTGGTTTCCCTGAACCTGGCTAACTGACCAAGCTTTTGCTCGGCTAGAAGATGCTGGGTTTTGATAGTGCAAGATTTATATATATTTACCTTCCAAGACTGAAATTAAAATATACTTTCAAAATTAGAATGATCAAAGTACTCTGATTACATTCATTCTATTCATCAAACTACTCATGCCATATTTGTGATACACTTCCTATTGTGCCTTTCCAGAGATATAACGTGAATGAGTAGTTAATGTCAACATGTCTGAAGATAATATAGTCACAATTTTTTATTTGTTTCTGTTAGAAATCCTTAAAAGTATAAGGACTACATAACAGGGGGTTTGTGACACTAGTAGTGCTTCATCTGTGAGAAAGGAAACTCTAGTCAACTAATCCAGGCAGAACATGGATGGAATCAACAGGCCTGTAATTTTACTAAACAAAAACACATAAACACTTAAAGTGAAATATTAATGATATTTTCAGTAATATCAGAGTCTTTTCTATAGCTACCAAAAGGAACAGTGAACAGTCAATTAGGAGAAGGTGGCTTTGAGGAGAAAAGGCTGTCTTTTGCTACTCATATTCTATGGTTTATAAATGATTTTCCTTAATGACTCCTTTTAATTATTATTATACTTTGATTTTAGAAATCCTCCTTCAAAATTTGTTGACTGTGCTCTTGATACAAGAAAACATTAAAAAAAAAAAAAGACCATTCAATTTAAAAACAGAAAAAAATGTATTCTGCATTAGAAGTTCCCCAACTCTTCAGCAGGCCACTTATTTTTTTGGCATGGAGAACAGAGAATTCTCGGGGAGAATCTAGTAGCCACATTCTCAAAAGAGAGAAATTATCCCAGGAAATACATTACAATGAGGTTTCACATTGGTAATACCTCATTATATTTTACCAAAGGTACCACAGAACACTTACCTCTATGATCTGCAATATTCTAAATTATTAAAACCCAACAACAAGTACTATAGTAAATGAACTAAGTTCACATCATCATCCATTATTCCTTGGTTTTAATCACACAGGTGAAACTCATCACCCTGTGAAGGGAAACACAAAGCTTGCTTCAGTGGCATACAACTGAAATGGAACTTAATCTGCACATTAGTGCTGGTGTCTTTGGGCCATCACCCACCATTAAAGTGAATTTGAAATAATGTTCTAATTCCTAATAATTGAGGAGGCTGGAGAGGGGTAGTGGGGAAGATTATCTTATCCAGTTCTAGTGCAAAAAGCTAAATTCTTGCCCTAAAAGCTGTAGAGTGTGTGCTTTAGAATGAAGAGAAACCCCTTTAATGAAATATGGATTCTGGTTTTCTTCTTTGTTTTTAAACCTCATTCCCTGCATTAATTATTAATTAGCACTTAAAAGCAGAGAGAGCAGTACTAAGTGGATACAGCTATATATAGATCACAGCTGCCAGTAACCAAATTTGAAGTGGGTGTCTGGTTTCATATTTTTGTAGCATAAAAATGTTCACTCAGAAAAACGAAACCAAACCAAAAACCAAAAACAAAAAAACAAAAACAAAAAACACCCAAATAACCAAAAAAAGGAAAATAAAAAAAAAGAGGAGTTCCCATACTTATATCAGAAAAGTAGTACAGTGAGTGCCTGCAGAAAATAGCAGGCAAGAATTCCTCTCCACCTCTAAGAGAGAATTGATGGGAAGAAAGTGGAGTCCTCAACCTTCTTATGGGAAAAAGGGAAACAAAGAAAAAAAAAGAACTTCTCGTTGCTCTCTGAGAGAGAAAAGAAGCGTCATCATGGGTAAGAATAGCAAAGGGATTCCCTTCCTGCACACAGAGAAGGCAGAAGGAGAAGGGAATTCCCTCTCTCCATTGGGAAAGAACAGAAGGGAAGGGAATTCCCTTTGTTGCATTTATACTTTGAGCTCTAATTAATCTTGAAGGTTTTGCACTTCTGTTAACATCAGAGCAATTCTGTATATGAGGTAAAACCTGCTCTCCATGGGCTGTGGGAAGTCAGTCTTGAAATTCTGATGAAATTTAAGAGTTCATATAATTATTATCGTGTGTCCAGATTCATGCTATAATTTTAAAATACAACCTACAAGGGGTCTTGGTTGCTTTAGCCTCAGGCTTGGAGAGATTTCTATTTCAGCTTAAGATTTGTTTTTCTATGATTTAATTGTCACTTCAGTTAAAGGGCAAGCAGCAGAGGTGCCAGTAGAGCAGCAAAAAGCGCCAGGAGCGACATATGGGACTGAAATTCCTTATAAAGTAAGGATCACATGAACCCAATTGCCTGCAGGGGGAAGGTTGCATAAACAAATATTTAACAAGGAAAAACAGAGAGGTCTGTGCAGTAATCATACAAAGATCCAAAAATAGATAATGAAGACATATAAAGCATAGAATTTCCCTGGCGTGCTGCAGCCCTTGTGCACATGCTTGAAATAGCACGTTGGGTTATGCCTCTGTTGTGAAGATGTTTTGAGTTTTGCAGTTCTAGTGGAGCATGAAAAGGGGGCAGTCTGGAGTACTGTGACCTTCTAGAAATCCCCTTGGCTTTTCAACAGATAAAGGAGGTTAGTTCTGACTAATTTTCTGAATGGTTTGATGACTGGAAAAAGTGGCAACCGATCAGATGCTGTTGTGATCACATCACGAGGGGAAGGTTACAATGTCCAAAGACTGTTTTATGCATATTTCATTGGTTAAAAGGTTGAATTTCTTATCCTGAAGGAACATCGGGACTCTGTTATTTCTCTTGCCTTTATCTCCTTACTTTATGTGCTAAGGTAATGCTAATTAATGCCTGGATGGAAAAATCAGCTAGTGTATCACCGGATAGCAAAGAAAACTTGCATTGGCAATTCCTCAAATTTCAGCCCAATTTTGACTTTTAAGTGTGTGGACACCACAATCACTAATTGATTTGGGACTTGATACAGTTAGCTGAGGACCCAACCAATTTCATGTGTATGTAATTTGCTGTACAATTCCCAGAAGATACAGCTGTTATTTCCACCAGCAGTTAACAGTATCTTAAATAACATTTAGAACAGGCCAAACACAGTTTATATTTCTCAGCTGACTGTAATAAGGTTGTGGTCCTAGCAGGCTTTAAAAAAAGGACAGTGGGGCATGTAGACTAGATGTTTGCTTGGAAAAACAAACTTCTAGTGTACATAGATGTGAGTAGCATATGTATTTTGACCTATTTTAAGTTGTACTGCCTGTGTTTGAAGCAGTGTGGGGAAACCACCTGCTCATGCTGCCTTTCTTCAAAGTGAAGACTTTTGATAAGAATGCCAGATATAGCACCCTCTGATAATCTGTCAAAACACTTTCTTTCCAATTTTCCGCCCTCCCTTTTTCTGATTCTGCCGGCAGAGCTACCTCTCTCTGAAAAGCTCTTCCCAGGGTGAATAAGGAAATGCATGAAAAAAATCTGGGGGAGGTACCAAGACTGATCTTATCTTTTGTGCCACTATGTTTTAAGGCAGTGAAGTTGTAGGGAAGAGGATATTTTTAAAAGAAATAAATAAAAAACTGTAACATTCTTTTTCTCCCTCTGACATATCCCAGAAACAGATGAGGTGTTTTAACTTGAAAAAAAATGCTGTGTTTCTATACCTGATTTTAGTTTCAGAGTGTGACAAGATCACTAAAAGAACTCCCTTCATTTGTACTTTATCAAACATAAACTTTCCAGAGTTTCATTAAACATTTACAAGTGCTGTAGTAATTCTCTGAATTGAATTTATTTTTATGCATGGAAGTATACTTCATTACAGCAGTTGTAAAAGAAACTAGTGACTCACTGAAAAGCTCACATCTTACATATTTTAAATAAAACTCCTCCTACTCTCCTATTTTCTGCTTGACTCAAAAATCAAATGTACTTAAAATTGAGCTAAACCAGGAAAACTGCTGACACTGTTACTGCAGGTTCAGGGAAGAATAGATGGGAGAAGGAAAGAGAATAGAACCTCTGTGACTAAAAATAACATCCACTAATGCTGAATTTGGGAATAAGTAAGTATTCAGAACATTCTAAATGTCTCCCAACTGACCCTTGCTAGGTAGGTTAACCATAAATATAATTGGTCAAGCATTTAAGCTTTGCAAGTTAGGGAAGATAATATTGAGACAATGGGAGGAATACCTGCAATCATGCTCAGCAATAATGGGTGATGTATAAAGAGGAACAGTAATGGGGGAACAGCAAACATATAGGAAGATATCTAAGAAGCACAGTTTCAAAGTGCGATGTATGTGTCATCAACAGGAAAGCAATAACAAGCAGCGAACCATAGGAATACCACTTCATTTATGAAAAGTAACTTGTTCTGGAGCCTCTGGGATCTGAAAGGTGAAATTTGCTACACATAAATACTGAAAAGCTGTTTGCAAAGAAACAGTATGGCATGGCAGCCTGGAACCAATCTTCTAACACCCACCCTAACGTGCTATTTACAAGCAATTCACCCACTGCAATATGGTTATTTGAATGTAACAGAGGACATGGGAAGTGTGTTTTTTGCTAGAGAAAAGTGACGTTGCCAGGTTGCATTAAAAATCTGTTAATAGTACATATTAGTACATATCAACCCTTTAGCTTGAACAGGTCAGAATGGTCTTCTCAATTGAATGAAGATAGTGTAGGTAAACTCTGTGAGGGAACCAGCCTACTGGCCCTGCATTGGTCTAATAAGTCACTAGTAACCATCAGTGCTGGAAGAGCTCAAACCTTTCATTAATGTTGTGGTATCTCAGTTTACTATATCATATGTCAGGTTCTTGGGAAGTTGGACTATGATGCAAGAGAGATATTACTCAAGATGAAGGTGTTACATGGGCTGAATTAATCAGTGTTAAGTCGTATATCATTTAACAGTACACAGATGAGAGAGGAAGCATTGGGGATACAGTATGTGATTATCATTCATCAGCTGTTACTGAGAAAATGCATTTAGATGACTTACTGTTCCCTAAAGTAAACACATTTGGAAATACTTAGATTTTGCATTTCTGAGTTTCATTGTGCTTAGATTGCCACAAATTCGTGGCTTAGTTTCCAAGGTCTGTATCTTGGGTGTATTATCATTGACACTGGTGTTGAAAGAGAAAATTGTCATGCCTGTTTATTAAAAACAATCTCAGCAGCTTTAGCAAAGACCATGGGTCTGCTGGTTGTTTAATGTCAAGTTCTCCTACCAACTTTTTAATAATTTATTAAATATCTGCAATCAAGAAGGGAGAGAGGAAAGAAAACAGAGATAATTAATTAGTAAAAGCACACAAATTTAAGAAAAGATCTTCACACTTGCTAGAAAGTGCATCTTACATGTAGACAAAGCCATTGATGGATAAGAAGGGAATATCGTTGGCACTTGAGCACAGGAAAAGGCTTTGGGAGAGTAAGCACACTTTTGCCATTTTTTTTCCAGCTGGTTATGAGGAGCCAGACAACCCAAAGCAATATGAAAAAAAATTAGCAGAGATTCTTGGATGGCAGGAAGTGTCAAGCACTTTATACTTCTGGATGCTTTTACAAAGAGTTTGTCCTGAGGCATTTCCCACAGAAGTTCAAATGCACTGAAACCTGCTGGACTTCTCCTTCCAATTTTGTATACGTAACTCTACCACAGTATATAAGGCTGATGAGCCAAATAATGTACAAGTGTATCAGGGTCCTAAAATTCTTGTTTCCTTGGTTCATTTTAGGAGCCATCCTCCCAAAATACCATGAAAATACAAATCTGCTTTATTTCTAAATTCTTCTCAACCAATTCTTGTGCTCTATAGCCAACTACATACTGAAGCAAAAGTTTAGAAGAACTTTCCTATAGTATGGATATGTTCCTTGACATAAACATAGAAATAGCTTATTAAGAATCATTCAAATGCCTTCTAAATGCCCAAGCAGGCACAAAAATACTGGCAACACTGACATGTTATGAAACATAAAATTAGGTAGTAATCTGCTTGCTTTTTATATAATTTTTTATGTGACACAGAAATGGTAATCCTCTGGCTGTTATAGACTATTTGGTGTCTGTTGTGCTTGATGTTGCATAATGTGAAAGGGGAAATATAAAAGATCAGAGATACATGCAAGGTTAAGGTATTTAAGAATAATGTTTCGGTGTCAAGGCCTCAAAAAGAGAATGGACATGAGCTGGTGTATCTAGCAAATGAGGAAAATGTTAAGCAAGGCCTAATGTATAAGTTGGCTAAATAAATGCATTTTCTGTTTTATCTCAGGAAATACTGCCTGAGACTTAGAGGAATAAAATTTGCCTTAAAAAAAAATTATTTAAAGAATACTCCCCTTATTCCCCAACTTAAGTGTTTTCAATCCCTTCCAAATGGATTAGTGAAAAGTGTGAGAGAGAAATAGAATTCATGGTATAACAGGAAAGGTTCACCCTTTTCAGTCAGTTTGCTTGGACTGTGTTCTTTATAAATAAAAGAAAAATTGCAATATCTTCGAGGGACAAGTTTTAACAAAAGGTTTGATACTGCAGTGCATGGCAAGTTTTTTAGCCAAAGGTACATTACATAGTTAAAGAAATGTCCTTCAGATGAACCTGGGAATGCTTTTAAATTATTAGGAGCAGCAAGTCAAAATAAAAACGTATCCAACAGCAAATTACAGTTTAGAAAGTATAAATGCCCTGAATTATGAATTAGTTCATGCCAAGAGTTTTAGCCAAAGAGTTAAGGAAAAAAGTCATTATCGTTTCTCCTTATGAGTGATGTTGCTAATGATGGTGGCACTGATGAAAAGTTATGTGACAATATCTTTATGAGATGAGATGCAAAGCTGTGACAGGGAATCCTCCAAACATAGCTGTCACGATAAATCATGAATTCAGTAACATTAAATTTCTAACCGGCCACTTTTCTAGGCATAATGTTTTATTTCAAATTAATCTCCTTAATTGTTGGGGGTAGTGGGGGGTGGTTTGTTTTTTTGGTTTGGTTTGGTTTGGCTTTTGTTTGTTTGGGCTTTTTTGTTTTTCCAGATATCTGGCATTTTGACTAAGGTCTAGATAAAACCCTGAATGTCCTTAGTAACATCTGGATGGGGATGATCTACTCTCCAGTCAGTAAGGAGAAACAAGAAGTGACTAAGCAAATAACTGCTCTTTTAATCTTGTGTTCACTCTACTGTTCGTTGATCAGTGCCTCTACCACATTCCACCATGTCATTACAATTCACCATCAGCTGTCTTTCACTTATCCTATCCCATGTGTCAATAATGGCAACTGATAGTTGTGTTCAGTTGCTTTGCTGTATTTTGTTTCCTGCTAAATTTGTCAGTGTCTCTAGATGTGAAAGGTCCACAGATACCGTGTGTTCAGAAGACTTTGTGATTTGTGATTGCTAGCTAGTAATCTGTGCATTCCCTGTAAAAGACCCTCACTAGCACCTTCCTCTGTGTTTTGTGGGTTTTTGGGGTGGGTTGTTTGTCTTCAGACATTATTTCATAGCTGAGCTTCCTCGGTCTATTTATTTTGGTTTTGGTACTTCAAATGAAGCAGGAATGAACAGAACACAAATTAAGAAAAAAAAGTTCTCAAGTCAAAATATAGTAGAAAACTGCTCTGTTCTGCATGCACATTCCCATTAAAGCCAAGGAGACAGCACAAGCAGAGTACAGTTCAGAACAGGCTTTAAGCCATAACTACTGCTATTGTACAAGGGGATTTACAACTCTTTTAAGCTGCTTGGTATAAGGGCACATGACACTTGCTTCAGTGGGGGCTATCTGGTTCATTAAACTGAACAATTAGCCTCTAGAAAATCTATACATTGGATTAGTTAAACCGTCTTTTGTAGATACAGAAGTGCTCATTAATTAGTAGCAGGAATAATTTGTGCTTTACTGCAATATCAATCAGGATTAAATGTGTTATATAATTTATTCATTAGGCAATACAATTATGCTTCATTTTTTAAAAAAAAAAGTATTTTTTCTGTAATCAAGCAATGTAAAGAAAACATGCAGCTATGCTTATAGCACAAGAAACTTAAAAATGATACAACTAGGAACCTATACCATTAAAAAAGGTGTAATGTGACTTTTCTTGACACAATTTCCTTGCATTGAAGCTGTCTTGAATATTTAACTAGCTCCATTAACATGCTTCTTTTCTTTCACATTTTTAGATGCGTAAAGATTACTAAAGGGATTTCTTTTCATTCTCTGCCCCCCACCTCCAATCCTTCACTGCAAAGCAAACCAGAATTCTTTTAAAAATCAGAACACAGGGAAAGCATTTCAGCAGTGCACTATACAATAAAGAAAAATACAATAATAACTAATTAGCAATAAGTTAACTGACAACATCAGGAAAGGAAAGAACCTGAGGTATTGTAACAGTTCAGTTACATTTTGATCAGTGACACTTCACCTCACTAATAAGCAGAAGCAAATATGGCAATTCCAAACCAACACATCTTCTTTTTTTCTAATCACAAAGTTAAAAGCAAAGAAATGTGTCAGCCTTAGTTGTGGCAAGCCCTCTCCCAACCCACCTTTCTGACTTTTAAATACAATTCGAGGCTAATTTAAAAAGTACTTGTACGCAGCTTTTAGCCCAAGTTCTAATTCCACTTAAAATGATGCACGCATCAAGCACAATTTCAGCGGAGTTAATGGCAAAGGTACACCCAAACCAGAGAAATGCTGATTGAACAAGGCCTTGGCATATCTTTAGTTTTGGGGATAGATTGCAGAAAACTATTTTAAAATATGTTCTACTACTTAGGAAAAAAATAATCAGAACTTTGCTAGCTTTGATTTGAACTGGTGGAAAGGTCTTTTGAGCTCTTGCTTAAAAGCTTGAAAGACAGTGGAAGTTTTATTCCAAGTTTATCCTGTCACAGTGAAAGGCCTCTTGCCTAAGTGACTTAAATGTGTTGAATGCCGCTAATCTTTTCGTGGATACAGTAATTAGACTCCAGTTGTGTGTGTTTCTTCACCTTACAAAGTCTGTTATGAAACATTTTTTTTCCAGGAAATTTGGAAAAAAAAATGTTAAGAGATTTGTTCAAGACAAGTAATTTCAGTCACAATTGGAGCTAATGAGTAATAAATCAAATTTCTACATGGAAGTAGTTTTGCTTTTAGTCCTCTGATCTTCCTGACAGCCTGCTGGCATAGCATCCCTAACACTTTGCATTTATAAGCCTCATATCTAAAGACCTAGATAAAAAGTATTGGTCAGGATAAGCAAGAAAACAAAGACAATTAAGTCAGGAGTTTAACTATGTGAATTAGTTTAACAGATGTGTTACCTCTACAGATCTCTCCAGCAAGCTTGAATTTTATATCAAGGTTATATCAGGGACTGCCTTGTTTCTCAGGGCTAAAAGAAACCTGGTATCCTGCTGTACAAACTCTTTCTACCTCCTGTTTTCAGCCACCACTTTTTACATGCAAAATACAAAGTCATTATAGAGTATCTAGACAACTGTCTTGTCATACTTGTCTTCTCACTAAGGCTTTTGGTTGTAATTTCCAGTTCTGGGGAGGCCTTCAAAAAGGAGTAATGATAAGAGTTTCCCATGCTACCTTTCATGAGAAACAGCAAACTAAGGTGGTGTTAGTTCATGCTACTCCTTCATTAGCCCTTCTGGGCTCTGTATGTTCTGAGACCACGGTCAAATAAGTGACTATGAACTCTACAGCCTTCGTTAGAATTGCATTCCTCAGCTTTCTCTCTTATTTTCATTTGAATGCTGGGATGCAGAGCCAAATGATGCTTCTAGATTTAAGTAGCTATTAGTAGTCATAAAAGTCTGTAAAATTCAAAATAGTCAGCTCTACTACAACAGAGCATTATTAGCCATATGCTACATTTGAAGTCGTAGGGTAAGACATTAGTTACACTATCCATATCGATATTTAGCTCTTGAAGGAGAGCTGCTACACTTTAAAAGAAACATTAAATAAAATATTGGGAATACAATGATTAGTAACTCTTAAAACTTAATAGGTCTACTCCTATTTCTGCAATAGGCTGAATAAATTTTCATATGTATTATATTGATGTAAAAATAGGATAAATGAGAATTCGGTACACTGTAATTTAGTATCTATTTATATTGTTGCAGAAGTATCGCAAATATTTTTGAGAGAAATAAAAATACTTAATGCAGTATATCTTCATCTTTAAATTTGCTTTATGTACTATTTAGGCCCTTGATTATATGTATAACATTCCTGTTACTTGCACTATAATATTATGTATTTTAGTGCATTAATTCAAGGCACAGTGAACACCTTTATGGTTGAGTCCATAGTAAGTTTCTAACCTGACAGGAAGCCATGACTTCAAGTCCCGCACCAAGACTTGGACAGAAACCCAGAAGTGATAGCGCAATGCAGTATTAGAGATAATCCTGCATTTGATATTCATTCTTTACAATAAAACCTTAGGCTTGTGTTTTCTTCATTAACTTTGAGTAGTGGTTTTGTGGAAGTGGTTCAAACTGATGCTTTTTAAAAAGAACATATAATAACCCTATTTCCTGGTCAGCTGTCATTTCTCCTCCTACTCAATATTCAAAAATTCTCTTACAAGCTGTTAGTGAGCACACAGTAGTTGTTCTTTTACGCATCTGATAGGTATGTCACTATTTTGGGAAGTACTTAGAGATGAGCATGAATGTATCAGGTCACATTCTAGTTCTGCACTTCTAACACTCTCTTTGGGCTGTAGACTTTTTAAGAAAAAATGTGCACTAAAGTGACTGTTAAAAGAGTTCTTGTGATCTGGGGCACTGCAATAAAGGCCCTGCCATGTTTTAAGTGGGTGCAGTGCTTAACAGTGTGCTGGTAAACAGGCAAATTTGTAGTACCGTACACCAACTCTTCACATAAAGCTACAAAGGATAAGGATTCTTGAATTTTCCATCTGCTTGTTTTACACTAGTGGAAGGCCGGAAAAACAATTGACATGTACATAGGTACCTAGTTAGATTTTGCTGTGATCTCTGAAGTATCTGAATGACTTGTACAGACCTTGTTTCTTAATTTGCTGCCTGCTTAACTTCTACCACCTTCTTGTTTGCCTAAGTATGGCATGGAATATTTTTATTCAGTGAAATAATGGGTAACAGTTTCTAAGGAAATGTATGTTTGGAAATAGAATCTACCTGGTTTTAGTTGTTAGTGAAAAATTGTGTCTGAATTTTTGTAATAAGAAGGATATGTGCAAACATAAGTTATTTTATATTAAAAAAAATGACACTTTTAAGCTCTGATTAAAAGCTTCTCCTTAGGAATATCTGTGCTTAGTGTTTGGCTTCTGTATATGACCTTGAAACAAGAATTGCAGATGATCATGAGTTAAGCATTGGTCTTGATATATTTGGTTTCTGCAGCTCACAAGTAAAAGCTGTGCAAGGACAAATTGATATCTTGAGTATTAATTAAAAAGAGATTTGTCCTGAGCGTTGGTTTCCCTGATAGACTAATTTATACTGCATCTGGGAGCATACAGTGAAGGGGCACTGGCAGAAACAGTGCTTTAAGCAATAAAAAATATTTTTTCAATGGAAATTGTGATCCAGTTTTCCATGAAACTGTTAAATGTCTGACATTTTCTCTGCGTTAAGCTGTATGGTTATATGGTTAGGAAAATTATGGTGTTTCTGGCTAGGATCAAAATGAAACACAAGTAAACAAATGACAGGGAGTGTTACAAAGTAGAGGGAACTAGAAAACATAGTCAGAAATTGGTCTCCTGTTTGCAGCACTAACAATGCACTTAGAAATAGTATCAGTACCTTCAGTTAGATAAACAGAAAATTCGAAGTATGGCCTAGACACTGAGAAATTATAAAAAACAGGAAAGTGTCTCTGGGGAAGCAAAGCAGACATCTAAGTTTTTTAAAGCTCTATAAAAACAGTTTAAAAATTTTAGAATTAAACCACAACATAATGATAAGTAAATTTTAATTTTATATATTAAGCTGTCCACTCTTACAAATGTGTATCAAATGAATACACCATAGATTTTTTTTTGGTCAATTTTTATGTAATACAAAGGAAACTACAGGATAGTACTGTAATTATATCATAGACCTATTTTCATAACTATTTTTAATATTCCTTATGCATTAAAAATAATGTGAATATATTATGCACAGTAAAATGCAGGCAAAAATGTAAATTTTATCTCTTTTAATTCTGTATTAAATATTATAACTACTGAATTTCAGAGGCTGTCAGCAGTTAGACACATTAGAGGGTCAAAAGGTTTGGGGTTTTTTTTTGTTTGTCACTAACAAAAATTCTCCAACTGGTTCAGAGTGAATTTTGTAATAACATAATGCAGATCTAATGGTGAGGTCACTTTTAACAACACACAGATTTCCAAAGTATAATAAAACTTCAAAAGTATAATAAACTTCAAACTTGAGAATTTGTAAGAAAGTTTTGTTGACAAATACTCTATACCTGTATTTTTCTTGATTACAGGATGTTTGAGATCAGTATTTGAGTTCAGAAGCCTTATTAATTACTGATATTGATGAGAATTATACAATGGCACAAGTCACATTTCCCTTTAAGAATTAATGAAATGAAAGTAATACTTCAATCATATACATGCCTGTCTTCATCCTTTTTTGATAGCCTTTTCTTCTCTTTCTTTCCCTAAAAGCTCAAACATTTTAAAGTAAAAAATGGTAATTTTCACTTAACTTCTCAATATTTCAGTCATATTCTTCTTGGTTTGGCAATTTGAAGCCAAACATTTTTGCTTGGCATCTACAGCAACCTTCTCCAGGTGCTGAAGGTTGCTTGCTTTTCTGCAAGCTTGCATTTTGGCCCCAGTGTTTTCTGGCCTTTTTGCTGTTTTCAGAGACATTTTCACAGAGGGACATACTTTGCTTTCAGAGCTTTTATACCAGCTCATTGGGAGGAGGTCTTCATTTTATATTCAAGTAGCTAACCTCCTGTTGATTTTATTGGATCTCTATAGGATGGCATGTGCCTCTTGATAGCTCTCATTCCAGAACCTGCCTTATAGAATTATGTACCTCAATTATCTAATACTTGTACTTGAAGGAAGTTGGTAAATCACATGCAGCCAATGAAGCTGCATCATTAACAAACAGGTGGAGGTGAGTTCTCTAAATAGCAATAGTAAAAACTTTATTTTATCTGGAAATAATTTGTTTATGTGGGTGATGTTAAGAACGGCTGTTTTGCACTTGGGAGCAATCCAAGGAAGAGATGCTGTTCATTTTGCATCAAATGGACATTATCACCTTAATGCATCAGAGGCAAAATAGGAAAATACAATTCATTTTTAATATGAAGCAAAAATGGTCTGTTAGTGAAAGACTTCCCCAACAGAATACCCCTGGTCAAGTTCTTTGGGGATTTTTCCAAGGACTTATTCTCAGGTTGTGATAACAGAAGAAGTGAAGCAAGACTCCTTCTGCTCCTCTAGATGCAGTACTGAGGTTCTGACCATCTAGTTTTGGAGGACCCAAAGCTTAACACTGGATTTAAGACTGTTGAAGTACCTGACTTTTCTTGGGCCTAGGCCAGTTTTTTCTTCCATTTCAACACACTGAAACTCTTAATTTTCTAAATAGTAAAGTGAGTGCTTAGGAGTTAAATTTAATGACAGTTTTGTTAACTCATATATAGTCCTTCACATTCACATCTACATATATGAATCTTTGCTGGGAATCTGGGTCATACCAGCACCCGTGTGCTGTGGACGCAGCTGCACAGCCAGGGGCACCACTCAAAAGTAGTTCAGGCTGGTTCACAAAAACCAGCTGTGAAATTTACAGTTGATTCCCAAACCAGCTGTTTGCATGCTCTCCAGCACACTTTGCTTTAGCCCCTCCTGGAAGTCCCTGTCCTGTAACAATGATGAATGGTATTCTGCTTGTGATGAAGCAGGAGGAAAGAGAAGATTGAGACCTGTCTGCTGAATTTAATTTCCAGGCAGTATTCACTACCCTGCCTTTCATTCGTGGCCCTAGAAATCCTTAGACCTTGTTTAGCAATTATTTTTTATAACTGAGAGAAAATGCTTGTTCACAGAGATCCTTCTGCACATCTCCCTAGCTTCCTGCAAAAACTTTATTCTTTTCATGCAGAAAGAGATGCCTGAGCATTCAACAAAAACTGTACACACCTGGCTATCTGTAGCATAGTTAACAGAGTAAATAAGAGCCCTGGTCCAAATTCCAGTATCTCATACTGCATGTGCCATTAATCAGACCTTAGAAATATCTAATTAGATAGCACCAGAAAGTCCCAGTCAATTTCTCTCTGGTTATTTTAATCACTTTTTTCTCCCCCTAATCAATTACTTTAGAAAACAGATTTAGTAAAACAAAAGCACATCAAGAAAACCTATCATTCAAAAAATGTACATACAGCATCTTCTGACCACACTGCTTTTTACCTTGTATCTTTACACTGCTACACACACACACACACAAAATCATTAATCTGACATTTTGCTATCCTAAATATAACTATAAATAACCATGCTTCTCTTGAGATCTAACAGAAAGAAAAACAGCTTAGAATACTTCCAAGAGGGAGTCTTAACTTTTCAGTCCCCTGCTCTGCCTAGCGTGTACTTGTTTCAGTTAAGGTAGATGTGAGAAAAGGGTGTTAGCTCACCTTCCCACACTTCCTGTAAGCCTAGATAAAAGACAAAACGAGTTCCAGCCTGAATTACAGCATTTGCAGCAATTCCCATGGAATCAATGTGCTAATTTTCCTATAAGATCTCTGTTCCCTGTTCCCACTCTATTCCCACCTGATGGATACATTCCATCCAAGATTTGCTTATGTGGTCCTTTTGTGACTTTCTGCCTTCTTTGTTCTATTTTAAAAGTAGGTTATAAGCCCTGTATATTTGGAATGATCATTGTAATAAGGATGTTGTTTACTGGCATGAGCCCAAAAGAATCCTGAAAGATTAATTTTGAAGATGTTAGGTATTTGAATTTCCAGAACACCTCAGATTTAAATTTCTCATGTTACAGTAAAAATGTCTTGCTTTTCAATTCAGCTGTTTTAACTCTGAATACAGAAAACCCCAGCATTTACAGAAATAACTCAGTTAAAACATGACATGAAAAGTTAGGTTGGAGCCTGAAAGGAAATATTTCTGTTGTTACTATCCCACAGTTTTGGCAAGGACTGAAATATTTCATGCAGTCTCATACATTCATTTATGCACACACTTTCTTAGTGTGATTATGCATTTCTTACAATGCTTATATTTGCTTTTTTTCCCTTTGGAATGATCTATGATACACAACTTCTCCAGAGGATACTCTCCCTTGAAGTCTGAACAGGACTCCAGTTTAGGTACTACATCAAACTTTCTGTTTGACAGTTGTGCTTCAATCTAATGCAGAACCAAGCCAATTTCATATGGTAATACTGACTATATCCTTGTTTGATAAATAGTCTTAGGCATCCAATTAAATTAAAATTATATAATTATGAGCAATTACAACCACCATAGTAAATATATCTGAAGCTGTTTACTGTATTTCCCATAAACTGTATTAAAGCTAAAAATCAACATTGGTGCCAAACCCAGCAAGTACTCACTGCTAGATATTGGCGGTTGCTCTGTGTTTTACCGTACCTAGAGGTTGCATGAAAAAGATGTGCAAATAAACATAAGTAGCAGCAATGAATAATGTAACGTTAACACTATTTATTTCTGTATTATTGTGTGTAGATATTACTGGATGCAGTATATTATTACTGAGTTTATTATTACAAAGCAGAAGATAGATACTCTGATATAATAAAGAGAAAAGCAAAAAGAGAACTACTCATTAAATCCCAAAATTTGCAGGTCAGGCTAGGTTTTCATAAAGATCAGCTCTCATTTAGACACAGAATGCAGGTCATTATTTTCATATCCTATAAACAACCAAGCACAAAATCCTCACAGAACAAATAGCTGAGCATTCCAGTGCAGTAAAATTTTCTTGAAAATCTGGCCATGCATTGTAATACCTCACCTGATGAAAAGATCAACACATCTCATAATTTGAGAAGTATTACAGAGTTAAAATTGTGGGTGCCTTTGTAAAGAAAGACAGTCTGACTCCTGCTGACTAGAAAGCAGCAGAATTGGGTAAACAGCTACTTTCCAGGTGTCCTCAGATGATTTATGCACAGCATATGATCATACCAGCTGCTTTAGTTATGTTGGGTTGAAAGAGAACTTCAGCAGAAGAAACAAAGTAATTCTATGTGCACTTGAGAATCCACATTTCCCTTCCTTGCACACTACAAGCTGTAGCAGTACCAAAGGTGGAATGAGCTTTATGCATGGAGCTAACTAGGAACTTCTCCAGCAGGTTTTTTCATGCTTTTCTGCTTACTTAAACACATAAACTTCTCAATGACTCTTAAGCCTGTAGCCCCAAGGTCCTATAATTTATCAAAATAGAATTGATCACCACTGATTGAAGGCCGATATACTTTGCACAATTAAAACAGATTTCAACTTAATTCAATCCTATTAAATTTTTCCTCTGTACATTTCTGTTGCATAACAACAATCAATTTGCTCAAAGTGCTGCTAGTGCAGCCGGAAAGGAAAAACCTAAGAACCTTTTGGTTTCTTTTCTTTAGTAATTTTTTTCTCATACACTATATAGAAATGTCTATGGCACGGTAATAACAAACTTGCTTTATAGTTCCTTAGTGCCTGTTGGAAAGTTTCCTTTGGACATAATATCTCTCTTTGATCTCTGATCTGGGTTAAGTGTCACAGTCCTGGTACATTATTTCCATAAAATGTAAGACACTATCGGCCTCTACCACAGGTGTGCATGAGGGCCTAAAATATTGAAAGGAAAGCCGAATTTAACATTGCAGGCTTTGGAAAAAGCAATTTGGGGTGATAAACTGTAGCCTTAAGCCAGACACTTTGCTTACCCTTTTTGCTGCACTTTGGAAAGGCAAATTAGGTAAACTTAATGGAATTACCAATCCTGTACTCAAAAGAGGTTTATATTTAGCATTATCAATTTAAAATAATACACTTCTTTTCCCAGCCAATAGAGCTGGGCAGTTCCATGGTTGAACTCACTGCCCTCATCTCTAAAATTTCCTGTTATATCCCCCCCCCCCCCCAACTATCTTGGGTTTCAGGCACAAAATGGTGATTTCGAATGATAATAAAAGTGCCGTAACTGTACAGATTAAGGTTGCAGTTAGTACAACATTACTTTGGTTTTAAAATGTCTCTAACTTATTTTGCTCTCATAGTTGGTTGAAAAATGTACATGATAATATATTGTATATACAAAAAAACCCCAAAAACTTATCATTAGAAGGGCAGTCTGTTGAACGTCTTCAAAAATCATGCAGTTGTAAAGCCTTTATTAAATATCAAATATGTAATTATCAAATATTTCGAGCATTTCAAATCCAAATACAAACACACAAGCTTTTCACTTATCTGAAAACCTTCTTAGATATTATACCTTTTTTTTTTTTTTTTGTTTGGGAGCTGAGGTTTACATTTCTTTTATTTTGGGTAAAGATCATATATAAGTGGGAAGTAAATACCATTTCTGAAGTTATGTTAGTGACACGGGTAGGTTGTTTTACAGTAACTGTTTGTAAAGATAACTGTATTCCTCTGCAAAGCTCAGTATCAGAAACAAGGCTTAGAAAAGCCATCCTTTTGGTACTCAATCACATTGTGGCTTTACACTAGCCTTGTAGAGACAAGTATTTTTAACCATTCTCCTTGAGAGAAGTAAGACAATGTTTGAAATCAGCTATTAATGGGGAATCTGACAATGACAACTTGGTCCAATCAAAAAATAAGAAATTACTTGCATATTCTCATTCTTTTAAATTAAAAATAAAATATATTTCACAGTGCTATACACACTAAATTAATTCTATGTAGAAATCAAGCACATACAAGTGGCTAACCCTGAATACCTGTTACTGACAGAAATGACCGCAATTATATTGTCAGTGTATGAATCTCTCACTGGCTACTGTAGAAGTAGGTATGACTTTGCATCTGAGTTGAAACATAAAGCACACTTAAATAATAATAAAAAAAAACCCAAAAACCAGAAACCCTTACATAATACTATATTGTAATGCATATGCAAGATATGTTCTCTTCTGCATCGCCAAATTAATTGATTGTAGAGGCAACTGGCATTTGTAATATAACACCAGGAACTGCTGTTATACACCCCCAAGATACTTTTATCTGTCACATGGGAACAGACAAAGTTTCTTTTAGACAGTCAGTAAAGCAGATTTTATTGAACTTTTTAGCATCACATTGGGATGATTAAGAATAAAATCTGTCATGAAACAAACAGAATTGTGTCAAATATGCAAGCAGTAGGGAGAAAAATTATTTTAATAGCAAAATTAAAAATATTGTCAGTGCTGTTTTAGTCAGGGGAAGTATATTCAATGAAGCTTATCAGCACCTTTAAACAGCAGTTGTACTCATCATATTAATTATAATACTCATAATATTCATTAAATATGTTTTAATTGTCACATTGTGACAACACTATATATAAAGAACTGAAAGAGAACACAGAATGGGTTACAGATCTGAATAAGCTGTCAGGCCACCCAACTAGGGTGACTTAAATCAGTGAGATCATGTCTCAATTGTCTGTTTTAATATGCTCAGATGGAATCACATCCCTAATGATGAGTATTTGAAGGAGCAGTGCTTAAAACCATGCATTTGGCATGAGTACAGTACCACAAAACCTGCAGGATTCCCAGTGCTCTGCTGCTGACACACTATGCTCCATGTGTTAGGGAGCAGCTCCAGTAGGGAGTGTGTCATAAATGCTGGCAGCCAGATGTGCTGAGATTTTGGCAGGAGGTAGTTAGCACAATTTGATAATTGGGTTGTTTGATGGGGTAGGGAAAGGGTAGTTGGTATTGGCCTAAAGGAAAAGGGCAGTATTAACCCTTGAAGGAAACAGCAGATTTCTGTCTTCCTTAGTCACTAACCTGAAAGATAGAAGCATAGGACAGGTCACTGTATCCATCATTTTTTTTTTTTTTTAAAGAAAATATGAAATAAAAAATAACAGAAGAGAAATGGAGAATGAACTGCTGTCTTTTGCCATGACCTAAACAAGGAAATGTTAGGAACATTTTCTTCTGAGATAAGACAGTGTTTCCTTGAGGTTACCTCACTACTGAAAGCCACTACAAGAACTTCTCACAATGTGAAAAATATTTCCCTATTAGAAAATCTGTTTTCTGTACATCTTTAGTGATAGGAATGAAGTGCTGAAAAATGTGCGCTAGGGATGCCCTAGTTGTTTGCCGGTGATAGTTGCATTTATCTCCCAGTATAAGATAATTGATTAGTTGCTTCTAAAAGTTAATTGAAGACAGAACAAGGGGGAATTACATCAAGCTGAGACTGGGTAGGTTTAGATTAGATATTAGGAAAAAGTTTTTCTTGGAGAGAGTGGTCAGGCACTGGAATGAGCTGCCCAGGGAGGTGGTTGAGTCACTGACCCTGGATGTGTTTAAGGGTCGTTTGGATGTGGTGCTTTAGGATATGGTTTAAGGTGAATCTTGTTGAGTAGGGTTATAGGTTGGACTTGGGGATCCTGAGGGTCTTTGCCAACCTGGATGTTTCTGTGATTCTGTTACAAGGATAACACCACTGCAATTACTTTTATCATTAAGCTATTTGGATAACTGTAATCCATGGCAAAATAAGCATTATGTCTGATTTCTTCTTAACTCAAACACATTTCTTGTATTAAAAATCTTCCAAAGAAAATTGGATCAGATTCAGTTTTGGACCCCTAGTAGAAGAAAGATGTTGATAAACTTGACTGAGGCCAGCAGCAGCTACCAAGATGGATATGGACCTAGAGCATATGTCCTGTGAGGAGAGGTTGAGGACACTGGCTTTGGCCAGGAAGCCTAGAGAAGAGAGTATTTGAGAGAAGTAGTAAAAGCATTTCAATTGCTATGAGGAAACTACCAGGAGATGAAGGCAGTTTCTTTGCTGACATGCATGGCATGAGAGTGGTGGACAATGCTTTGCATAGAAATGGAGGTGGTCCTGATGTTATAAGGAGAAACCGGTTTCAATATAAGGTTAATCGAGCACTGGAATAAGTTATTCATAGAAGCTGTGTGGTCTAGCACCCAACTGGACTAAGCTCTAAGAAATCTAGTCTGAATTGTGTTGCTCCTGCTTTCAGCATGAGGCTGGACTGGGCAGCTTCCTGTGTCTCCTCCAGACTTAAATTAATTTTTATTCTATGAAAACATGATGGCTATAAAAGACCAATCTAACAAAAGGACTTACTTGATCTACTGGCATAGCAAAATGTTATATATTAGTTAGAATATGTGCCATACTAACAGAATGCTTTCCAAAAGCAAACACAGCTGAGTGATTGCTATTTAAAGATTCCCACGTTCAACAAAGCATTACTTGCTATACAGATTGTGCCAGTTTCTAAAAAACAAGATACAAACAAAGGGTGAAATCCAAGAGATGAAAAAGTTACAATCTAAACTACATTATGAGAATATCCCTGGTTATTATATCAAGTTTAGAGATGAGCTCATTGAATCCGAACAGATTCCTGCAGGAATGTCCATTTTCTCATTGGTAAGTTTATGTAACTCTCACGTATTCAGGATCAGGGAAGACAGACTCTATTATATACACCTAAAAACATGAATCAAGCTAGAGTCTGGTGAAATTCTGGTGACCTGAATATTTAGAGAGTGGATTTTTTTTTTTCTTTGGGAGGAAACAGAACCTTGTTAATTATATGATACCTGCAGTACTAGTTAAATAATGCTCAGATAAGATACAGTTTTGCTTCTCTTAAAATATCAGTGTGGTTTAAGAATGATGTATAGTCTCTGTGTGACTGATCCTGGCTCCCCTGTGTTAAGTGCTACAAATACAACAAAGTCCTATGTGAGACTTGCAAATTATATGTTTTTCTGTTTAGAAACAGTGTGAATATAGCAGCCACTGAACTTTCTTATCCACGCCTTCTACATTATTTTCTTTGTCATTTATTTAGCAGTTCTATTTTCTGTATCAAATTTGGAAACCCTGAGGGCTGAACTTGATACAGTACTTACATGGGAAAAAGATAAACAAGATTTGATTCCACCTTTATGTTCTTTAACCATGTGGCAAAGGCAGGAAATAGTTTGGTCCTTTCTGCCATGCAAAATAACCCCAGCTGTGTCTAACCCCATTTTACCAATTGAGGATCATTACAGTGTGTATCCTCTCTAACATAAGTTGTCTATAGTACAGACACAACAGAGAGTAGTGCACAACCACATCATCCCAGGGTGTCTCTTTTCTCGGACCTGGACCGTGATCTGAGATACTAAATTAAGAATAGTGCCTATTCAGTGCAATTCCTATTAAGGATTGTTTCATGGAACTATTCTGTGTTGAATATATTTTCATATTCTCACTCTGTTATCCATTTCTTGGACCAAATTATGTTGGGGGTGAGTGTTTTATATGGCATTTATTTATATATACAAAACACTCTTGTCTCTACTAGGAAACATTACAATACAACTGTAGTTCACTGTCTTGGAAAAGAGAGTAGGATAGTGCAAAAATCCAACAGAAAATGATGGTTTGGAACAATGAGCTTTCAAAGAATAATCTGCCTTTCAAGGTACGAGACTCACTGTGTTAGCCAGCTTTGATTTTCTCTTCAGATTTCCTGTGATGAAATGTATTTAATACAAATAATATTTTATTAGTACAATAAATCTGTTGTAAACTATAGAATACCAGTTTGCATTCTACAGTTCTGTAATGGGGTAGGAGGTAATCCTCAAGGTAGCTGTTAAACCTCGAGAGAGAAAAATGCCCTTTTATTACATGTATGTAATTATATATATGACAAGAGACAGGACTGACAATCTAGTCCTCAGTTTGGTTTTACATGTAGAAGCTCAGTTCAGTCATTTCCCTTGAAGTTATTGAATCTCAGTGTGATCTTTTAACTGTGATATTTTAGTAGTGCCTTTGGCCTCCAATGGCAAAAAAATAGTTTGGATAATTTACTTTCCAAGTAATGATCAAGGTTAAACATGTAGAATTGGTTCTCCGTCATTTAAAAAAAACAGTTGATATATTTTCTTAATTTCCCCAGAAAATGGAAATAAAGGGCTTTGTTCACAACCTAATGATCCCAAGAGGAAAGGAAAAGGAATTAAGACCAAAATACTACTTAACAAGGAAACAATTCAGTCAGTTCCCATGAAGTATGCACAAATACGCCTGCCCATTCAAATGTGAGAGAAATAATGTTTGAAATAGAAGCCATCCAGAATGTCTTTATCTGGCCATTAATTATGTTTTGCCTATGTTGAGTTCTGCAGAGACAGTGATGCTAATAGCAATTCTGCTTCAGCAAGATACAGGTTTATTTTTAATAAATGAGGTCAAATGTCAACTAGAAATTATATAAATAGACCTCCATGGTCTATTGAAAAGCGCTCTCAGCTGTAGCATTCTTGGTTTGTGTAGTTGTTTTTATAACATAGAATTGTGTACCTGCCAGCTAGGAAGGAGAGTTGTGCACAGACCATGTATTCCTTCCTCTTTTCCCCTTTTAAAATTAAGAGTAACCAGAGAAGGGGGAAGATACCTACACATAGTGTCTGATTTACAAACATTGCACATATCAGACACTAACTTTGCTTGTAGTTCCAGTAGGAATTTTTAATAAACATTTTAAGCATTTGGGAGCAGCTTCTTAAGACTCCAGCTCTACTCCTGACAGAACTGACTTGTAAATTTCAGGTTAAAGTGAAACAATATCTTAATACTTTTTTTGCTCGTGTACAAACAGTACTCAAACTGCTTTATCACTCTCCAAAACTTCTGTTTGAAACTTTTGGGATAAAACAATAAAACTGTTTTTGTGCCAAGTCATAATCTTTTTGCCATAAACAATCAGTATAACAAGCACTGAGGGTGCTCTGAACTGTGGACCCGCACAGCAGGACTGACTTTATACACAGACTGTCTTTCATATCAGTTCATGATATGCTCCATTAATCCACAGAGAAGGCTTAGATATTGATTTTTAGATACCTGGTTTTGTAATTCAAGGCTATTTATTCTCTTAAATAATATGGTATACTGACCATGACTACAGAAATAGTCCATTTGGGAAATGTTGCCTTTTCTGTTGGATAGACTCTGCTGTTGAATTGATTGCTGATGTATTTTATCACACAAAACATAATGTTGGACACTTATGATAAGAAAAAAAAAAGAGTAACACATTTTCTTTTTTTTATTATCATTATTTAAAATGACATAGCCTTTAGATTTTCTTGATTTTTTTCTTTCCCATTAGTGAATGAAAGCCATTTTTCAAGCAAGTAGACAGAACTGCAACAGTATTTTACCTTAAATACCATAATAGTATTGGACTACTAATTTTCATGAAAGTATAAAAAGAAATGCTTTCTTGTACAACAGCCATAAACATGCAAAATTCTAATGAGAGTATATGACTTGTTCTAGACAGGAAGGAGTAAAATACGTGGGCATAAATGGGATTTGAAAGGAGGAAATTTGCAAGCTATTTTCAGAGATACACTTGCATTGTTTTGAATGAAAATCATCAGAGAATGCTCTAGGAAATGCTCTAGGAAATAAATCTCAAAGTCTGAGAACAGCTAGGAACAAGTGCTTTAGAACATATTTGTTAGCAATGAAACATTTAGGTGATGATTAGCTGATTTTCAAGCAATCTGGGTATGGGACAAATACCTAACATGTATCTGTCCTTGTTCTGAAGGAATCTCCGTCTGTCTGCCCTGTGGATTAAAATGGAGGAGGGTTTTGTCTGTGCCTTGCACATTTATTTCACAACCTGTTCTCTCTGTAACAGCTAAGATCCAGCTAATACTAGTTAGCAATGGTATAGTATGCCTTGACCATCAGTGCTGAATACCTAAATATCAGGATCCTAGTGTTTTAAACTTTGCAGTTTAATTCTGTGAAAGTTGTGGGTGCGCAAGCCAAATTCTGTACCTGTAGGTGTTGGTATCTTGCTCTCAAGGCCTTTAGGAGCATTTCTGGGAGCAGAAACAACCATTTACTATATAGTCATATGCATTTGCTTTAAAGAGGCCAACATTTCCTAAGTTGATACTGTCAAAGATCAGTGTATTTGGGTATGTGATAAATTCTAATTTCTTGGTATTTGAACCCCTGTTATATTTCTCTGAACTGAACTGACCTTTTAGGCATGAGATCTATAACTGGGGTTCATTTAATGAAATAAAATCCAATAGCAGTTCTCTTTTATACTCTTTGACATTTTTCAGTTGAGTTTTTATATCCTTAGTGGTGATCAGCAAGATGGTATTTTGCTGTGATAACAGCACTAAATAATTCAGAAAAATAGAAGAAAAAAAGCTATATTGTACCAGAAAGTTGGTGAGAGGTTAAAGTGGGGTACCTATGGATGGAGGTTGAAAAGCATTTTTTGACTAATTATGGCTGTAATTCTGATTTCCAAATGAAATTATATTTTAATCTCTAAGAAATAATTAAAATAGATATGTTGTTTAAAACAAAAAATAGTATACTAAACAGTTAAAACTATATAACACAAATACTTCTCACCTCAGAGATGTGAACTTTCAGAGGTGCAGACCATATGAAATTAGCTGTAACTATAGAGCCACAATACCCTACTGTCATTGTCATGCAACTGTTCTGCTTGGATCTAGGTTAACAGCTACAGCTCTGATAGCTTCTGAGATATGTGGTTTCCAGACTCAGTTAGCAATTCCCATAATCAGTTTGGTCTTGCTACTCTGAATCCTATACTGCTTGATTAAGATTTTCCATACTTATGTGGGAAAGAATGTGGACTGCCTAGCACAAAGACTGAGTTATATACATCAAGACAAATATGTGGGGAACACTTTAAAACTGGACTTGAAACCACTAAGATAAAAATCTAAGTCACACCACTATCCTCTTTCCATTGCTCCAATGTCAACACTGGTACGATTCAAGGTGTGACGTTCTGAAGTTTGTATAATACCAAATTTCCATGACTGCTTTTAGAAAAGCAGTTGCTCTTCTGCTGTGTATGATTTGCTCTTTGCATCTGTTTTGATATATGGGCCAGTTTGGAGGAGAAAAAAAAGAATTAACGTGTAATGCAAATAAGGAGTATGGAATAACTCTCTTATCAGAATGTAACATTAGAAAGAATGCACACTGAAAACTGGAAGAGAGCACAATAAAATGATGAGAAACTACAGCAAAAAGTGGACTGACAGCTGTTCATTTTGTCTCATTACCCAAAACCAAAATAGCTTTCACTAAAACTGAAAAGAGCATATTCAAAGCTGATAAAAAAAACCTTGTCAGGCAGTGCCTAATTAAAAGATGAAGCTCTTCTCCATTGGATATTATCATTCCAAACAGCTTAGCAAAACTTTGTCTATCGTATCAGAATCTTCTAGTGCCATTTGATTCCAGAATGTGACACCTCTCCTAACACTACAGGACTCTCTTTTCAAAGTCTGATCAACAACTCTGTAGCTGAAGCAAGGGAAATTTGGGTCCCTTGATTAGCGTAAATCAACTCTCTTAATCCTGTGATAAAACTATACTATGGAAGTCCAGTGGCAGAGTATTTCCTTCTTGACACTCTGCTGAAATGAAAGACTCCTCCTGATCCACTAGCCTGCAGGTTTTTCATTTGTACTATGGAAAAACTTAAAACTGTCAGAAGGAATTTTTCCAAACTGAGTGCGATTTCTTTTTCCTGTTTTCTGTTAAAGATGTAGAAGCTATAATAATTGCAGTTATTTGTTAAAAACAGAATTTCTAATCATACATTTCTGACCCTATGCACTGACAAAAAGATCATTTTATATTCCTTTTTATGCAGCCACTGTCTCTCATTAGCAGGAATAGATGAATGGGAAAAAATTACCTGTAAGAGCCCCCTTCTTATTGAAAATAGATTAGTCTTAACCAGAAAACAAAGAATAATATATTGGAAAGTGAAGAAACTGAAAAATATGGTTGAAATTTGCCCACAAATAAATCTACTTAGTATATCTAAGAGCCAATTTATCATTAGGTAACCCTTGTGAAGCATAAGTAAGAAGTGACCTACAGTTATGGGCAGGTATAACCTGTGCAAAACCAGCAATACTGAACGGGAGAAGGGACAGTCTTGTCTCATAGACAAGTATTAAAATCTAGCATAAAAACATCATTCTACAGACAAAAAAAAAAAAAGGCTCGTTTTTTAATTTCTAATAGTTCAACACCTTCAGTAACATTCTGGATTTGATCGACGATTTTTTTTTTTTTAAGGATGTTTGCAAAACACTTCTATTATGACATGTTTTGGAGAGCTTTTTCTTGGGGAGTAACACTTTCTTCATCAAAATGTAGTCAGTATGTCTTAAACTAAGGCTGCCTACAGCAGCAGGGTATCAAACAGTGAATTTATTAATCAAGCTTTCTCATCAGCTGTGGTTAAGGCACTGCATCTAAACTCAAGACCGCACTTTCTGACCCTCATGTTAGAGCTAATCTAAAGGGACATGACGCACATGCAAAGGTCTTTCTTTTCAGTTGTATTTTTCATTACTAGGTTCACAGCATTCACAGAACACAAACATTTTGATAAAATGCCTGTGCTGACTGATGTCTAGAAAATGGCCTCTAAATGAAGTCCTGGTCTTTCTATTTAAGAGAACTTAATACTGTTTTTTAAGTATGTTTGCACATTTATTTATTTTTATTTTCTTATCCTCAATAAAGAGCTTAAAAGGCCTTAAAAACATTACTTTGGAATCTTAATATATTTTGAAAGTACAAATATATTTAACTTGCAGTCAATTGTAGGAAATCACATTTCTCAAATCGGCGACTAGTTTGTGAAGTTTCTAAACACTGCAAATAATTGCATAATCTTATTTTTGTTCAAGTCTGTACTCTTTGGCACTACTTCCCACACCTAAAATATCTGATGTGTAATAGAGTAAGTTTAAATGATGTCTTACCTCCCTTTAACAGGTATACTCTGGAAGCTTAGATATAGCCCACTGGTGTCCATACAGCATAGAGTATGAAGTAAAAAAGTATTCACTGTGGTACAATCATTCTGGTTATCCTATATCCATTCTCAGTCCCAAAATAATTGTGCTTTTTATGTCAAAAGCTTTACAGTTTTATCACCTCAAGCAATATTTCACATCTGTCAAGCATGATTTATGCAATAATGACTAAAACTGCAAAATGGAGTCCTCAAAGGAAGAACTGTCAAACATTTTCACCACATATAACTTTATTAAAATAAGAACTGATATTCTGTATAAACAGTATTTTACCTTCAACTATAATACAGATCATTATAGCTATATGATTCGTGAAAATCAGTTGTGATGTCAGGCTACTTTTATATCAGTGAATTATTTTTTAATTAAGCAGATGTTAATGCCTAATGGGCAAGACTTAAAAAAAAAAAGTTTCAAAATAGCAGTTCTTTTCATTTGTATTTGTTTTCTTTTTAAAAAGTAATTATTTAAATTATTAAAAAATAAACTTACTGCATCACATGAATACATCCAGTGATGTTTGTGAAGCTTCTTGTGTGATGAGAACCTATAAATTTGGATTTCTAGTTCTGGCATCCATCTATTCCCATTAACCACTTTTCTCAGTAGCAATTATTTCTTTTGATAACTATGTAAAAGCGGACTCTGGTGCTACTGTAATAGGACTGAGGACTTAGAACTTTGCCCAGGCTGTGTAAATACCTTTCTAAAAAGAAAAAGGAGTGAGAAGATACTAAAACCAAGCGTAGGCTATAGTAACAATCTTATTCTGACACAAATACTGCAAGAGGAGCTAGTAAGGCTCTTAGCTGCAAATATTTAAAACTTCTGTGAAGATAGGGCACTGGTGTGGCTGGAAGAGAAGTCTGCTGCATGTGTAAGTAAATACTAGCATCCCACCTCTATGCAATCTAAACAATTACACAAAGCTCTGACAAGTATCCTCCACCTGTATTCTGCACCCTCCCCACACGGCACAGTGAAAAAGGAAAAATATCCAGTCTAGGTAACATGTTCATAAATCTGTAATAACTCAAATTTGTGTTCTTCTTTGGCCACTGTATCTTCTGCGTGCCATGTTTAAGGCAGTGTACACTCAAGCAACTGCCATTTTCTGAAAATCAACCTGATTCAAAAGTTCCCCCATTTTTCTGTCTCCTTTTCTTTAAGCATGTGAACTAGCCTAAAGATTAGAGCAGTGAGCAAACAGCAGCATTTGGCCTTGTATCCTCAAGATGTTTAAACTCAAAATCTTGCACTTTGCTTCTTGTAGAAAAGTGGACTACAGATGAGTAGAGAACATCAGGATCCTAATTTCCAGCACGTGCGCAATGATATTTTTCTAAGTGCAGGAATTCCCTTTTAAGCTGAACTTTAAAACTGTAACATTTTATAAATATATGAAGCGATATTTAGAATGAAAAAGGAAAAGCATTAGTTATAGAGTGATATCCTTTCTGACATATGCACTGCTGGACTTTCGATGACAGATTTGCTTTATAAGCGAGGGGATATATGATGCTACTGACATCTGCTTTATTTTGAAATATTAAAATAATTTTAAATGTAATCAATGCCTTAAGTAAAATAAACAACAATGTAATATGGAGTAAGATTTTATTTGCAATTCACTGGACACTTATTCAGGACTGTATTATAGAGTCCTTGGAAACTCCTGTAGGTGGAACCTCGGGGGATTTACACCTTCATGAGCCATCTTTCTCCTCTGTATGCTTAGTATTATGTTAAATATTATGCAATGGATGGTTATGAAATATAACATCAAATCACGCTTTCTGGTAGTTAAAGTATTGGAGTAACTGGTTACTCGGAGAAAGTTACATTTCTAACAGTGCTGGTATCAACCTCTTAAAATAGTCTCATATTCACTCACAGGACATGGTGCAAAACAAGCCACTAACCAGGCATTAAACTCTCAAGTTTGTTAGAAAATTCTTTAAATTAATTTTGTTTCAGATCCCAGAGGAAGTCCTTATTAGGCATCATACTTCTATATATGTTGTTAAATATATAGAATGTGATATATGTATACGCCTTTTTTTTTAATATATATATATATATATATAAATTGCAAAAATAAATTTGAAAATTTGAAAAAGTGTAGATGAAAAGTAAGCAAATAAGTGAAACTGAAAGAATTAAATATATATTTTCAGTAATTCAGAATAACAATAGAATAAATTTACTGACATTTATTATATCCATGATGTAGTTAGCTTCAATTTTATGATATGGCATAAACTTCAGATCTTTTCATAAATGAATGGATACGAAATGTGATAATGTTCTTCAAAATTCAAAAATCTTTACTAAATACATGGTCATTTTTATGGACAGTTTTATTTTGGTTTGTCTCAAAAAGATTATGGTGTGTTGCATAATGACAGAATTCAGCATTTTCAGAAAACATATTGAGGGTAATTGACAGATAAGCACTACTTAAGTAGCTTTCCCTCCCTCCTAATATCTTGGGAGACTGAATCACTTTTAAATGAGCAGATCTCAAAACAGCGCTCTAGGCTAGTGGCTGTGAAAGTTAGCAATGACATTCTCCTTTTGCAGTATTATTTTTAACACATGCCAAGTTAACACAAACACAGGCTAGCTGTGTAAAAGACACACTGTATCAGGTCTCCTCAGACATCTATGTACAAGTCACAGATATAACAATCTCGACCAAAATCTGCTCCAGACCACTGAATCAGATCTAGGAATAAAAGACTCTATTGAGAATGTGCTAAGAATATGCTTAAATATTGTTAGTGTGGGTGGAATGGTTGGACCAAGTCCTATCTGAATTATACCAGCATAAGCTAAAAATAATATTACTTAAGTCGCTCTGAGATACCAACAGAAATATTGAGAACAAGGTTTAACTCTGTGACTTTAAAATGCAAGAGCATCCATTGCATGTGATTCTAAAATTGATGCAAACGGCACACTGGCATTTCTCCAGAACTAATTTAAGCTCAGCGTTTGAATATGAATTTCCTTTTCCTTCTCCCAAGAGTGTACACAGCAAGAGACAGAATAAGGTACAACACACTTATCTGTTACTTGGATTTGTTAGGAAGATAGATATTTCTGTAAATAACCCTGGGTAATTTGAAAAAAAACCCACCAACCACCTACATATAGCTATTATGTATCATAATTAGTTTTCATGCTTATGGGAAATAAAAGCATCAGCATAGCAGACTTAGCCAGTCTTTGTGTATTGTGTCTTCACTGAGTAATAGGAAACTCTGTTTAGCCATCCTGAAATTTTTACTCTGACAACAAAATTCTAGGATGACTTCTGCGGTTCAGTTGCAGGTACTCCAACTTCATAGTGTCTCACCTCTGAAAAAGATTTGTCCCTCTCTTCACAAGATAATGCTTTCTTCAGGTTAGGCATTTTTGCTACTTTTAACTTCTTCCAATATAATACTGCATTTAAATCAAGGTATGGTTCCCACTGTGTGAAGCAGGCAGAGGTAAGCCACCTGAAACCAACACCACTCCTATGTCCTGCGAGTTGAAACAGTTCATAAAATTTGATGTCCCTCTATGCCTGTGCTATCCGTCCAGGATTGTTTAGGAAATTTACATCTGCTTTAAACCACCCCAGAGAAAAGCTTCTGTTCAAGAGCTGCAAACAACAGTGCTAGCTTCATTCAGTTGCTAGAGTCAGTGCACAGGGGTATGTTCTACAACCACTACTTCCAGGACAGATTCTCTTAATGGTATACGTAGGTCTACTGCACTGGACTTCAGAGAAATTACACTACACTACTACAGCAGAGTCTGGACAGCAGATCGTACACATTTCTTTTACCAATCAACTGATAACAAAACACACAAAAAAGTCTTGAAAATAAAAACAGACTTTACCATCTTTGTGATAGTACGTGACTTCTACTTTCCTCTCCTCTGACCCCAGAAGTGCCTGAGCAATTTGGGCAATCTGATGTCTTTTGGTCTCTGGCCCATGAAGAAAATCACAGGTGCATGGTTTCTGCATGACATCTGGCCTGGAGAACCCGGTCATCTCACAGAACCCATCATTGCAGTAGATGATAGCACAGTTCTGCACTCTAGCATTAGCAATGATGAATTTTTTATCTGCAATAAAAGAAAGTGATGCATTTTTTAGTACTCTCAACATTTCATAAAGTGTCAATTGCATAGATGGATGCTAAACAACCTTCCTTTTCACTGGGATGCCTGAAATGCAGAGATTTTCATGTAATGTAGCTGATTTGATCCATAGCTTCTAAAAAAACTTCAATCAGTTTAGAATACATTAAGATAAAGAAAGCTGTCTTTTAAGGAAATAAGCCCAGATTATTCAAATCTTTCACAAAAGTCCTTTTGACTTCATTAGTCTTTTTTATCTTCACTAAAACCCAGGTGATGAATACCATCCTGTCAGACATAACTTCAGGGAAGTTCTTGAGAATTCAGTAGGGTTTTTTTCAGGGTGAAACTGGGGCCTTGGGAAGGGGATTCCACTCAAATGATGGATTTCCTGGGATGAGGTCCAGCCAGCTGTCTGCTTAGTAGGGGTTTTCATCGAGGTAAATGACAGCAAGTTTATAGCCAGTATTTTAACAAAACTAGAAAAGAATATGATTTTATTTTTTCCTCTACAATTGTTTAAAAAGTCACATTTATAAAATAAAATATTCCTTAGAAGAAAAAATATAAAAAGGAGTATGAAGATACATGAAAACCAAATACTGTGATGTTGGAAACACTCTGCATAGTCCGCTTAAGTTGTGCATCTTAGTCCATCATACTTTCACAAACCCCAGTCTGACAGGTTCAAAAGTTTTCAGCTGTTACTTCATTTGTTTCTGCTTACGACTATAACACACTATTCACATTGTAATTATAAATATGCAGCTTTTATATATTTACAGTTTGCAACATTAACCTCTTCTTGCTTAATAATGTTAATAGGTCCCTTGCTTTATAAAAGACTTTTCACGTGACACCTAGTTAGCAGTCTTCAAATTTTTAAAGATACTCAGTGAAATATTTGGAGAGAAAAATACAAATTTCATTCTTGCTTTTTCACTGTCTTTCAGTCACGCTTAACTTTCACTACCACATGCCTGTTTAGTAGGCAGTCCTTTAATCTCTTCAAAATATATACACTTTACTGTATAAAAACTTTACTTGAGTAGCAACATTCACTTAGCATTTTGATAAATTAGATCTACAAACACTACTTTTCTCTCAAATAATATAAATATTAAATTGGTAATGTGGGTTTAAGTATAAAGAGAAGCACACCAACTGGAATTAGTTTTAAGGGTTTGCACCAAACTGATACTAAAATTATGCAAAATATTTAAATAAATGTGCATATATCAAAACTACTGTTTCTAAATTAAATTCATTTTAAGCATCAAGTCTGCCTTCTGTAAACAGTAAACCAGAGTTTGGACCAGGAAAACCACTTCAGATTCAGCCTCCTTGACAGGTAGTAAACTGCTGCACTGGAAAAAATCTCATACACTCTCCCTGAGGATACATTTCCACTGGTTTGATAGATATTTTAGGCTTCCACAAACAAAGCAGGAATACTTGACAGCTATATTAAAATGCAGCCATGACAACAAGGTAAGAGAGTATTTTCCCTTTAGTAACTCCTCTGCATATTATCTATTTCCTCTAAATCAAAGTCTGACTGTTTTGCTTTATTTTGAAAAGACAATGATAATAACAACAATAACAATCATATCATTACCAGCAATAATAAAACTAGCTTTTTTTTCCCCCCCAGACATTGCACAGGCACTGAGATTGTGCACTCTGCTTTTACAGCCATCACACCAGTTCAGAAGAAGGTAAGATATATAACTTCTATAGCTATACAATATGAATACAGTCAAAGAGAAAAAGCTATTCCTTGGGAAAAGAAAAAAAAAAAAAAGAAAAAAAAACCGAAAAAAACCCCAACCCGAATAATAAAAGTCTGTAATCTGTATTCTAGATCAAAGCCAATGTTACTCCTGCCAGGGATCCACTCCTTACCTCTTGGGTTTTCTGTCCAATCTACAAACTTAGAAGTCTGGAGCTGCTGTCCATTTAAGTCACAAGCAGAATCAAACTACTGTAGCAAAATAGATAGAAAGAAAGAACTTACTTTGCCCTTCAAATTTTCGTATGATTGTACCCAAAAATGTATTTTGTGGTGCCACATGACCTCTGCGAACAGGCATGTTTGTACAGATCTTCGGTTTTCTGTGCACAATGACTTCTCCAAGGATCTCCTACACGGCTCCAGCCCAAAGCACCGAGCCAGCTACCCTTTGTGACACATCATCGTCCTCTGGAGCTCGGAAATCTCTTCCCATTAACACCACTTCTAGAGACACGTTTTTCCTATTGGAGTCAGATCCATCCCTCTGTTTTTCTTTTTCTTTCTTTCTTTCCTTGCTTTCCTAATTTTTTTTTTTTTTTCCTGGAGGAGCTCGGACGCTATTGTCTGGGGCGGGAAGGGGTGGGGTGAACAGGAGAAGATGGTGAAGGGGGGAAGATTACAGGGGTAATCGATCTCTAGCACCAAACATCGCCAATTTTCCAAAGGAAGCGGCTGTGACCCGGCAGTTTCCGACGCTGTAGTGATGATTTGAGGGCTGGAAGACTAATGTTGCTCCGCTGCCAGAGAGAGTGACGTTCCTCCCTCCGGGCTTCACCACGGCGCGCAGCAGCTCGGATTACTCAAGCGTGGCTTAGCAAGAGCCAGCCAATAAATCTCTTCAAAACTCAGCGACAAACAGCGGCATCAGGAATGAGCTACACCCCACCAGCACCGCGACGTGCCACATCCCCCGCTGCTGCGGCTGAAGTGGGGCAGCGGGGACCGAGGGTGCTGCCGGCGTGGGGCGTGGAGGGGAACGACCGCCACCTCCGGCTGCCACAGCTTCTCCGCCCTCCCGGTACCGCCGGCCCTTCCGCGGCCCCTGAGTGTGGCCCGCCGGGATGCCCCAGGCGCTGCCGTGGCTGGGGGAGGGAGGGAGCTCAGTACACGCCCCGTCTAGGGGGGAGGCGCGAGTGGGGGTAGGTTTTGAGCGACGGTGCGGGCGAGAGAGGAAGGGACCACCGAAGCCTTCGACATCTTTCCCCGCCCCAATGGAAGGGCTCGCCCCCTCCTCCCGCAGCGTGACCTAGACGAGGATTCCCCTCGTTACACGCACACCCCTGCCGAGAAAGGGGAGCCCCCGGCGCCGGGCACTGCTCCCCGGGTGCGAGCAGGTGCGAGCTCCCGTTCGGGGGCCGAGAGGGCGGCGCGGAGAGCTCACCGGGTCTTTGCGGGTGCGGGGGGTGACCAAAGACTGGCCTCACCCGGCCCGGGATGGAACGGCGCGGGCACCGTGACCGCTCCGCCGCGGGAGCTGTGCCCCGGGGGCGGGCTCCGCCCCCCCGCCCAGGGCCGGAGCTGGGGCCGCGGGGCCGGGCCGGGGCGGACCGCCAGTTAGGAGCTGACCGTGGTGCTGAAGCGGCCCCGCCAGCGCCTACGGAGGCACCGCTGCCAGCGGCCGGGCTTGGGGAACGCCTGCCTCCCCGCGCCACGCTCCTCTCGGCTTCTGCTGTCCCACAGGAATAACTGGGGCCGCGACTATTCTTCTCAGCCTGCAATTACGGCTTCCTGTGCGCGTTCAGAACGGGCACAGCAAGCACCGAGGGACCTCTGCGAGGTGATACGGGGAGAGATCTGGGGGCAGCCATGCGAAGCCGGAAAGGCATCTCCAGGGTCGTGCAAAGCAGCGGCCTTTTGATAAACTCACAAGGGGAAAAAAAAAGAGAGACACCTGCTCGCCGTTCTTTGTAATCGCAAGCACAGGATATTGAGCCGGCAAACCACCGCCTCCCACCTGTTCTTCCGCAACACACACAGGTGTTTCCTTATTCCCATGGGTTTATCTCAGGTGTGGCCTTTGTTTCACTGTTACCGTGTGTCATCCTCTATACTTTCTAGAGGAGGGGCGCAGTCTGTTGAGAATGTGGGGTTTGCTGGACTAGTTTTATTTAATCTCAGTGCAATCATTCCAGATTTACACAATTGTAAATGATGTCTGAAAGTATCATTTATATATACATAAATTGCATTTAGAAGGCTACAGAGTAATTGGTGTATAGTAATGACAAAGCCTCAGCTACATCATGTGATATGTAATCAGGTGCTTCATCAGGAAGTGAATGTTGCTTATTTACAGAAGCAAATATTTTAATCTCTGTATTCAAATGTATGAATCCAGGGAATAACAGTCATATATTCTTTGTAATCATAATATTTGAGAAACTATAACACTTTTATAACTCTGGTCAACACTGGAGAATAAAATCTTTACAATATTTTTACTCTTTATGTTATTCAGGCAGTGGATGAGTTTTACTCTTTCTGCTCTTTGTCTTGACCAAGAACATGTATTACCCTGAAAATGTATTCAAGTTCCCAAAACCAGCAGTAGAACTAGTGTACACAAAGTGAGAAGAACATCTTTATTTTAACACTCTATATAACATCTAACATCTAGTCAAGTTATAATGGCCAGTAGCGACTTCGTTCTCATTTTTTTACATTAAAAAATGACACTTGGATTTTCTATAACAACAAAAAATAATCACAGTAAAATTGTGCCCTGTGCTAGACTAGTATTTGTTTCTAGTATTCAACAGTTGGTAGCAAACCAGATCAACTGCAATCCAGAGTTGAGCCCAGCTCTTCAGGTAGCTGTCCAGGAAAAATAAAAATAAATTAAGAATTTAAGAGTTCAAACTTGAGTTGTGTGGTTTATTTTGTTTTGTTTTTTTTCCCCACCTTGGTTGGCATAGAATCTGACCAGGATAACCGCAGTCAAAACAATATAACTTCTGCTAAAACACAAAATTTGAGATGTGTGGTTTGGTTTTGGGTTTGGTTTTTTTTGGGTTTTGTTTTGTTTTGTTTTTTAGCAGAGGATGAATTCACAAGAATTATGAGGTATAATAAATACAGGAGCAATAGATGGCATCAGAAAATTGTTTTGTCTGGGTGATTTATGCCCTTTCTGTGATGCAGGTGATCTGTGGCTCCTGCAGTGCTTAATACTTATTGCGCATAATGCTGTATAATTTTCTGTAGCAACCTAATAGAGAAGTGCAAGAGGAAAATACATTGGATAAATTGCCACTAACATAAAAGAAAGTAATGTAAAAGAATTTGCATTTGATTGGGAAAATATGCCTTCAAGTGGGAAAGTTTCATCATAAGTGTGCTTGTCTAGTGTGATGAAAGAAAAGGAGAAAGCCGTGGAGATAAGTGCTTTATCTGTGAAGTTGTGCAGCTGCCAGCTCTGCGAGACCAAGCTCTCGAGGGAGGGTGTCTCGGGAGCTAAAATCCACTCAGCACGACTGATCCTTTGTCCTCTGCCCCCTTGTGGCATTGCCCCTCACGGCACCACCCTCGCCACAGCCAGCAGTAGCTCTCCAGTGAACAACTGCTGCTCTGCAGCAAAATTATATATGGCATTTCCTGGCCTCAAGGATAGCAGCTGATTTTGAATAGTGGTTTCAAGGTTTTCACTGGCATTTTAACTACTTCCTTCTCGAGTTCCTTGAGAGAATTTAGAGGAAAGTATATCTGGAAATCTGTTATTGATCTGTTTCAAATCTTGTTATTGCTGGGAAAACATAACTCTGGGGAAATGGTTCTAATCATATTTTCCATCATATTTTTGGTGAAAAAAAAATATGTAGGAAACAACCAGTTTTAGACCAGCATACTTACCATACTTGGCTATTGCTTTTACTCATTGATACTTTAAGAGACTTTCCACGAGAGTTTTCCAGCTTAAATAATCTTTAACCATATGTTGTTACTTTTTAAAGTCCTATGTTTGCCATTTCATTATTGTCATGATTCTACAGTTTGCCCTCCTGTAGACAGAAATATGCTAGTGCTTTCCCATTTGAATAAACACTTTTTGTACTGGAGGAATATCCTGTTAAGTCTTGATAGTTCTTGTGGTTTGTTTTTTTCTTCTCCATCCTCCTTCACTGTTCCATCTAGCAGGGGATATATGTGTTGCTTTTACCATGCATACCCTGTGTGTCCTGTCATTTATTCATCCACCTATGCTGTATATGCTTTCAATTTTAAATAAGGCTGTGCATGTCCTTAGAGCTGTCAAGTGAAATACTGGAACTTTATTTTTGAGTGGCCTTTGGGATTTCTTGACAGATTTATGTCTCCTATCATCACCTTTTGTTTTTTAGCACTCTTGCTTCTTTTTTTTTTTTTTTTTAATGTCATGCAAAACGTCTAAGTCTATAGCTTTAGATTTTGTTTCAATCCTTCACAATAATAATGATCATCAATTAGATTAGGACTGACTGGACTTTAGGCACAGGCAAAGTATGCAGTTGCTGCCTAATTACCTCCAATGGAGAAGATAGAAATCAGCTGTTTGAACATTCAACCAGCCAGTCTCTATTGATTCAACCAAGAGAGGCATACTGTGCATGTGGTAGCAGTTACTGCTGCCAGAGCTGGTTCATTCTAGCAGTAACTTGTTTTTTCTTGTACTGAACTAATGCCCCAGGACTGGTAAGTCTTTCCTACTCCTGCAGCCTGGTCTATGCAGCTGCCTACACAGCACAATGGGAATACTTCATTACTGTTGTTAGAAAATTCACCTTGAATTAGATATGATTATAGTTATTTTGTGTTTCAAATTTGCTATATAAAATTCAGGCTCTTATTTCTGGCAAACCCACCAATGTCAATGAGATCATGCAGTGGTGATTGTTGTGTTTGGCCTTGAGTTTTACTGCTTCATTGTGTCTGCCTATGGGTCTTACTGAGATTCAGGACTTAAGGTATCTCAGTGGGAGAAAGGATACCAAGTTTTTAGTATCGCTAAAGGACAAAAGAAGTGACCAGACCAAACTGTGCTCTAAAAGTAAATATAAATTTCCAGGTAATTTTACAGCTAGTTTAACCCCTCGGTGCCACACAAAGCCAGTTATGTTATACAATGAATAAAATTCAAAATAAGTATAATTTACATGTAATTTTCTCTGAGGGACTGTAATTTGATGACAAGAATATGAATTATACATGTAAAATCCATAGTTGCAGAACTTCTGAGAGCTAAATTTCCTAGGTTGATAAAGTTAACATGATGCAGAAAAACAGCAAGACAGTTGACAATGTAACTTTTTCTGGAGGAATTATTTAAAAGTTTGTAATTCTACAGTATACATTGATGTTGTTATATGCTGTGTTAGAATATCTGGGGATCCAAAACCTCATGACTTAGGATCATTTGGAAGTAGTATGTATAGGTCATGAAAACAGAATCACAAAAGCATCAATATATCCATCTACTCAATGCCTTGCCAGTGGATTGTTCCCTTCAGTATTTTTGTGTTTGTATTATTCATTTAGGATTTAAATTATTCAAGTAATGACGCTTCCACTTCTTCCTCTGAGAGACTCTTTCAATATCTCTATCTCACCGCAGGGTTTCATTCCCTCATATTAAGCTTCAGTTTCGAGGTGGGCTCTTGCTTTGGGAGTTTACATAATTATCGTTCACATCTTGTTTCGCCGGCTTCTTGGCCAGGAATGGGTGCCTCAGACTACTCCGTGCTGACCCCCTCTGGCCAGTTAAGAGTGACAGAAACGACCCCAATATGGGCCGTGCCTCTTGAAGATTTTCTAGATGGGTTAGAGTGCTCTGTCTGTCATTCTGGCAGCTGTCACCCCAGAACGTTGATTATAATCAGGCAAGACATGAAACGTACTTCTATTAATTTAGTTTTTCTCCTTGTACTATATATAGAGCAATTTTAATGGTATACAAAATGTATTTGTAAGTAGTTCTGTACCACAGAAAGTGTAATTAAAGATATATGTGTGCATTCTCCATTTGTGCCATCCACCTTCCAACATAACAGGAATTCAGGGATAATATTTTAGAATAATATTGTAGAATAATAGTTCATGTAAGCACNGACTTGATGATCATTGAGGTCTCTTCCAATCTTGCTTATACTGTGATACTGTGATACATTACGTATCTTAAGTTTAGGGTCTTCAGATGTGTATGCCTAACAAATATGGAGTTGGAAAAGCAAATCCATTGTTAAAGCATGAAAAAAATAAATGATTGTCTGTAAGTTATTAATTTATATTTCTAAACTTTAACTTATATTGCTACATTTAACTTATCTTTCTAAATACAATTTCATATGTATTTCTAAAATTAATTCTTTTTGTACTCAACTCCCCACTGCCTTCTCCAGTGTATTCAAACATTAACTGATAGGACTGCCATATGTCAGGTGAAGCTAATTCCTTTTTTTAGCTTCTCCTTTGAATAAACTGTGCAGTTAAGGTTTCTCCTTCTAAATCTGCACATTCTACATGTGTTTTCATCAGTAATGATGAAAAAGTGTACCCTGTATTTGGAACAGGTTTATGGTGTTGATGTAACTGCTAGTTCAGCTGCAGCAGACTTCAAGGCCTTGTGTTCTGAGAGAAAACCGTGAGGTAAGCTAGCCTGAACTAGGATCTTCAGGGTGTATACCTCCAGCACATTCACATTTCCTTTCACAGAGAATTTGCTTCTGTTTCATTTTTAAGCAGTAATAAATAAAAATGTGCCACATAAAAATCTTTCACAAAATTGAATTGGTTCCCAACCAGCTCTGTAGACACAGTACCTCTCAGCTGGTGGGGTTGTCTTCCGAGAGGTCACGAAATGAAGAAGGTTACTTCTCTTTCTCAGCCCTTCCCCTCAGATCAGGCCATAGTAGCTTAATTCCTGCTCTGATAGTATTTCCATGTGCTGCTAGCTTAGCAAGCAGTGGGTAACCAGAGCTGCTCTTTCCCTTTCCTCTGCCCTGCAGCAACTGACAGTGAGGCATTGCTGGACAGCTGCAGGGGCAAAGTGGACAGCAGCTGCTCTGAAGGAGCTTGGTTCGTGTTAGACATTTTTCTTGAGATTTACCAAAAGGCAGTGAGACCTTTCATCTCCTTTGGATATTATCAGATTGGCTGTGTTTCCAATAGTAAGCATATATAAATTTCCTCCCACCACAGGTTCATTTTAAGATCAATAAAATGGAGTTTTGAAGTATCTAACGTGGTTCCTTCTGGTCACCTGGCAGATTTAAAAATTTTAATAGATAAATGTGAGTTCTGTTTTGCTTCCTTTTCTTGGACCTATCTCTCATAATTTTGGATAAATTTAATTCCCTTCTACCTAGAAGCCTTTGTGCCATATTTCCTGTTGATTTCAGCTTTCTGTTTTCCCTGCTTGACTCTTACGCACTGTTAATTATTTGTGGTTTTCAGACTCAGGGACAGAGAGAACAGGTAGACAGAAGTATAAACAGGACCAGAAATTAACTGTCTGATATGAAAAGAAGAGGCAGAAAGACAGTTTCATAATCTAGGACCAAAGGGCAGGAGAGAAGAGACTGACATTGGCCAGAAATTACAACTTTCAGTAACCTTTAGTACCCAAAATTAAATAATTTTTTTAAAAAATTAAATAATTCAAACACTTTAGGGGGAAAAAAAAGTACTTCTACAAACTCTAAATACAGTTTCAGATGTTTAGCCCAAATTAAGAGGTTTCATGAGAATATTGTTTCCACTATTCCTGAGAACAAGTGGTTTATATCTCTGAATTGGTTGTGGCAACTAATGAGGCAGGAATTATGAAATATGTAGTTATTTTATTTCCAAAAACCCCCGCCCACAAGCTATATACAAACTACTTAAATTTGGGTTCTAATTTGTTTGGGAAAATCTTCACAAGGATGCTTATGGGCAATTCATGATGATCTCTGACGTGATCCTTGTTTCCCTTCACATGGAAGATTGCAGAGTTGCAGGCAGGATCTCTTGCAGATGTGCAGAGAGCACAATATTGGTGGCGCTTCTCACCCTGTCATGAGGCACTTCTCCTGGTAAACTTGACGCACTTAAGTTTCCAGGTGGTTCAAGCCCAAAACATCAGGGCTATGCTGGTCTGAAGCATGAGACAGAGCAGAATACGTCCAAGCCAAGAACAGTGAGGGAGAGCATGTTATCTGAGCAGAGCAGAACGTACAGCAGAGCAGCAAACACTGAGGCAGAGCCGTGAGGCAGAGGCAGCACAACTACTTGAAACTTAGCTCAATTTATATTATTTGCCCAAGTGTAATGGCTCCTTTGGCTACAAAGATTCACCAAACAATGACATTTGCAAAGCTGACTATATTAGGTGAAACCAGGGCTTGCTTACCCTTATTTGGGCAAGACACTAACAAGTACCTAAACACCTTTGGGTACTCGTTTATCACTTTGGGGGAAACATAATGGCCCAAGCCTTTGTTTTCCTTCCGCCCTTGCTTCCCCCATCAACAGAAGGGTGGGGTGAGCCAGGACATGTTTTAGACCTATTAGGCTTCCATCACAATACCACTCCCTGGCCAATGAGCCACTTAAACGAGAGCAATTGATTACACCTCTGGGGACAGAGTATCTTGTGTGGATTACCTTGGGTACAAGCCTGTTGCCTCTTTGGGCAGTGGATACCCCTTAGTAAGGTTTATCGCATATGGGTTAGATTGTCTTGTAAAAACACAGCAAGTTACATATAACTTTAAGTATAAATGTGCTTTCTCATCACCGTTCTTCCAGATGCTCCTCAAGATCCCCCTCAAGGTCTGACTAGACAATATATCCAGTCGCCATATATATATATATATATATATATGCTGGGGCAACTTGCTCTTCCCCGTTCAAGCCTTCGAGGATGGGGGAAGGAACTTTGCGTCTACTCCTTTCCACATTCCAAACCCCAAGAGCCAGAGATGGGGAGGGAGGAAAACAGTTTCATGCCCCATTCAAACTTCTGGCGGGGCAGGGCCTTGGGTGTGCCCTGTCACAATCTCAAGGACGTTGTAGACCTCAGTCAGAGAGCAGTAAATTTGATAAATTTGAAATCCATGTCTCAGAACATGGCATAGCAAATAAATTCCTATGTCACTCAGGAGGAAAATGCACCATAGAATATGAGCCTTTAGTGCCAATGGCTCCATATTGGTGTGATGAAGGTGACTTTTTTCCCCTCTAAATATTTCAGTAGTAGTACCTTTTTTCCCCCTGTTAATCAGAAAGTCCTGGCAAACAAAGTATGTTTTTTCATTTGTTGTGTTGTATACCTTCTTTGCTTTTTCTGCATTCTGTTAACATACTTTACACAGCCACTTTGCAATTTCTACACTGCATTCACTTAGTCATTGACAATTTTATTAATAGCATATTCTAACACTCAATTCTGTAGGTGAAGCCTTCTCCACCTGGAATGTATATTTTATCCCTACAACTGTATTTTTCCACATTTATTTTTTCAGGATTATTCTCATAGTAATAATATTTCCCTGCCACTGTACAGAGTCCAGAATTATATTGAATAATTATTCCAGACACTACTCATCAGTGTTGTTGCTCACATCACTGTCATCAATAATATGCAAATATCCAAGTCACACATTTCTCTCTCAATATTCTCACTATTCTTTCATAATATCGTAGCATGAGATCATGGTTAATTATATTACAAAAAATGGTGTTTGTCTGATTCATTTGAAGAGATACACATACCCTGGAACAGCATTTTCCACCACAAAGGTAGTGTATGAGCTAATATGCTGTCTCTGCAGATAGAATACGTATAAATGCAGGCCACATTTTCAAACCCAGGTGTCTGTCTAAAGCTAGCATCTTAAAAATTATATTGATGCAGCTGCAAATGAATGGCTCAATTTTTCATTAGTGCTGATGACTGTATTCAATAACTCTTCCAAAGCCAATATGAACTGCAGGTACTTGACAAGTAAGAGTTTTGCTCATTATCTGTGATGACAGAAAAAGATACTCAAGTGACATATGTTGTTTTGTGAGAGTCTTTTGCTGCCTAAAATGGAATTTAATTAAATATTCTCTCCTGGATTTCCTTTTTCTGTCATTAAGTCTATTTCACTGCAATACAAGTAAGATATAAATTGTCGGTCTCCCCTTCTAGTTTTTCCAGCACCTGTCTACCACACAGTGCAAGTTGTGTGGCAGAATGAGTAATAATTTCAGGTGAAAGGTAGCTTTTCTGTCTGGAAAGAGTAATAAAAGCACTGCTATATCCAAAAGCGCATTCAGAAATAGCAAGATTATTGTGTACACGTTCATTTATTTTACATATTTTCTATGTATTAGTCTTTGTTATTTAAGAGAGGTTCATATTAGATCACAATAGAGATATTCATTCTGTTGATGATTATGATAGTTTTAACTATTTCTATGTTACTTATTTTCACAGTGTAATAGTCAAACTATTCTGGTATGCTTTCTGAAAGAGGAGGACTTTTTTACACTCTGTAGCATCCAAAGCAGTCAGAAACTATGATCTAGCTTGGCAATAATGCCACTCAAATGTGTTTTTGGAAGCTTAGTTTCGTAACTCTTGGAAAAAAAGATCACTGCAAACATACAGTAATTAATTTTTATGCCATTTGAGCTAGATAGATATTAATTTATTAATTTTCCTCATGTGCTGGATCAATAGCTGAGAGAAAACACATACAGGATTTAAAGAACTGCCATGTTCTTTTGTTGTTAGGACAATAATGAGCAACTCTGATGACTGCCTATCCAAAACAGCGTGCAGATTTTCAGAACATCCAATTTCTGGCACATCCAGGTGCAGATTCAGTTGTGAAACTCTAGTGCTGAAAGCATAGGTCTTGCTTTTATCTTCAGTCCAAATTTATCATAAAGAAAATAAAAACTATGAAGTTATATTGAATATCAATAGGAAATATTTCCCAGTGGCATTTTTTATTTTTCTTAGTAAAACATAATTTTTTTTTTCCTGGACAATACTGACATTTTGGGAAGCAGACATTTGAAATCAGAGGGCTATTCTGAGGGAGAAATTGTGATAATTTCAAATAATGATTTAATTATGCTCAAGACTGCTGTTGTTCACTTGAAAGTGAACATCGGACTTTAAACCATGTTAAAAGTCCTAGTCTAGGGATATACATCCTTTTGTGCTAGATGGTGACAAATACATCTTCAGTTTAGGACAAAAATATAATCCCATTGAATGCTGTACTAGTCCTTTCTCTGCTAATCCCACATAGATAGGATGGTCATCCAGAGAAGCTGTGCTTTTCCTTGGAAGTTCAGAAGACCAAACTGGATCAAGCCCTAAACAACATGATTTCACACCTCATCACTGACACTACTTTGAGCAGTAAGTTGCACTAGATACCTGCTAAGGTCACTGAAAACTGATCCTATGGTGATATGTTTGATATTTTTTGATATACTGAGAACTAATTTCTGATTATCCAGAATGTGTAGATAAGATATAAGATCTGATAGTTGTGCTTTTAGCGTATAATATCCATTCACTGCCCTCTCACGGGCTCTCTGAAACACATGGATCCATTTCTACCAATAACTGCAGTTATCAGTGGTAAGAAACAATTCCTGAGGCTTGAGATGTTTGTGAGTGATATGCATTATTGACTGACGTTTTAAATGGTTGTCATACTCATGTACACTACCAGGATACTTGTCTGTGGTATCTGAAACCTTTTCCAACTAAGCATTAAATCTAAACCCACAGATTTGCTTGTGCCTTTTCTACTTCTTAAATACCTAGGCAGAAGTCTCACATCTGGTTCTCTCAGCTCCTTTGTATGACTGCTGCTTTTCACTAATAAGAGTTAAATGTTTTACAGTGTTATTTGTAATCTGCCATGAAGTATTTTCAGTTCTATAATTCTTTCCTTACATTTGGGAATAAGACTTGCATTTCTTCCACAGCTCTCTTGTGCTAGCATGACACAGGAACTTTACTGATCCTTCTCACAGGCAGAAGTTCATGGTATCATTGCTTGGATACCAGATTTCACTCTTTCTTTTTATTGGGTCTCTCTCTGTCCTCAATATTGACATGTTTTCTTTTCCAGTAGTTATGTGAGCAGGGTAATTTGAATGACTGCTATAAAGATAAAGACACAAGGAGTTTGATTTAATTTTGTTTTAATTTCATTATATGAAATGTAATTTGATAGGGAGTAGTAGAATCACCATGCAGATAGCAAGTGTTAGGCAGATCTTATTACCTGGAACAACTGAGCACTGTCTGCCTTCTAGAGTTTTAATTGGCATTCCCTCATATTATGGTTAAAAAAAAAAAAACTATTACATTACTCGATGAAATCTAACAGAGAACAATAAACTAAATTAGTTCTAGTTTATTTTCCATGACTGGCAGTGAAGGTGGTTGCACCACCTATTGCTCAAAGGAGATGTGCATGTGGACAAGTGATAGCCAAAGTGCACACCTCATAATAATTTGAATTGGAAAGTTGGAATGGTTGTGTTTAACAGACTAAATAGTCATAAGGGAACAATTTGTTCATATCAGTTCTTGTTAGCTAACTTAAGATCCAGCTTCTATCATTCAGCACCTTCTGGGATGAATGTCTCATTTGTGTCACTTGCTACAGATGTGTTGGTTACAGGTTAACCTGCCTGTTCCCCCCAACAATGAAGTGAGGGAAAGTAACACCCAAAAAACTCTGGGTTGAGATAGAGTTGAGATAAGAATTTAATAGAAATGTGATAAAATAAGGCACAATTACCTTAACCTATTTGCAGAAAAAGCACAGCAGAAAGACAGCAAGCCAAATCCCTGCTTTCCATCCCTTCATGCTGCCATTCCAGTGGGAAAGAGCTCACACTCAAAAACTCCTGAACCCTAAAGCAGAAACCCGAACAGGAAGCTTCTCCTGGAGGTGACTCATTCAGTAAACAAAAAGAAAATTATAAGGCTGGAGTTTCACAAATGAAGAGGAAGGATGTACACTTTTTCAGGGGACCTTAACCTCTCCAGAATTCTTAACTTCCTGTGGATAAATATCCCTCTTCTCCACCTCTTCTCATGGGTCTGATATGTCAGTTGGNTTGAGCTTTTCATCACCCCAGACCCCAAGGTCCTTTTCCTCAGGGCTGCTCTCCAGCCATTCCTCACCCAGCCTGGATTTGTGCTTGGGATTGTGCCTACCCAGGTGCAGGACCTTACACTTGGCCTTGTTGAATTTCATGAGGTTGGCTTGGGCCCACCTCTCCAGCCTGTCCAGGTCCCTCTGGATGGCATCCCTGCCCTCTAGCAAATCGACTGTGTCACACAGCTTCGTGTCATCTGCAAACTTGCTGAGGGTGCACTCAATTCCTCTGTCCATGAGGCACCATTCCCCTTTCTGTCCAGCTTGTGTTTAACCTTTTGCATACTGTGTTTATTTTAGATGGGAAACATTTACATTATTTTCTTGATAACCTTTTCTCTTTCTTTTTTTCTTACATATTATCCTGCTTTTTTCTATATATTAGAGTAATTCACACTTTTCTACTAATAAAATCCTAACCAAAGGTATACTTTAGGCAGAGTAATGCCTGAATCATATGTATATGACAATAGCCTTCGCTGCTGCTAAGAAGCGAAATTGTTGATTTGAATACAGCAAATCAACAACTTTAAAGTTCATGTTATTCTCTCACTTCTAGTAATTTTTAAGGGACCTAATTATACACTTTCTCTTTAGAGACCTCTGTGAATCAAGACTAATTCCACTGAAGTCAATACTGCCGTATAATACAGAATTAGGCTCATAAAAGGGAACAATTGTTTCCTGATCCTCTGGTGAAATGAAAAGATTAGAGATTAACCGATTTATACACAGCCAAGTTAACAGAAAGATACCCAAAATGTTTTCTTCTAGCCTACAGCAATAATTAGTATACAAGATATGATTTTTGATATCTAAACCATTGTCTTGTAATAATACAGCATTAACCAGTTTTACCAAGGATATTGGTAGCCCTGTTTAGGTACCTATTTGTTAGATGCTGAGTAAATGTAACACATTCTCTATTTCAAGGGAATTTTATTTCCATCTTCAAAATGAGATGGAGGAAAAAGTGAAATAACTCTTCTGAGTTGGCAGAGAGAGGATGATGAAAATGCCTAATAACCTGAAAGTTCTGGTTTGATTCCTTTATTCTTATAGATTAGCTACATAGTCAAGTTACTGCCATTGTTATATTTCCTTTTGCAATGACTTGAAACAAATAAGCAGGTTGTTGAGAGCAGCTGCAGTTTTCTACCTTTGTAGCTCAAATATTGTACATTATAATTAGATAGAGGTGTCTGTGTTAAACAGGACAAGATGCAAGGGATACAAACTGGAACACAGCAAGTTCTACCTCAACATGAGGAAAAACTTTACTCTAAGAGTGACAGGGCACTGGAACAGGCTGCCCAGAGAGGTTGTGGAGTCTTCTAGAGACTTTCAAGACTCCTCTGGATGCATTCCTGTGTGACCAACCCCAGGCAATCCTGCTTTGACAAGGGGATTGGGCTCAATGATCTCCATAGGCCCCTTCCAACCACTACCATTCTATGTGTAAATTCTTCTATGTGTAAATGTGTCTTCTGTGTAAATTCTGCCTACTTTTGGACATATAATCACACAATTATTCAACTAGCTTGTGACCACAATGTCACTATTATATTTGTATTTTATTCCAAGCTAGCTAGATTTTAAAATGAAAAAAATCTGCGAGTTACACAGTAATTAATCCTTGAATGACAGAGTACTTACAATCACAGGAGCAAGTAATCTGCAAGACTGTAGTTACTCTGGGCTGTGTTCATCAGAAATCATCCATGAAAGCCTGTGGCAGCTACAGAGAAGGTCACATGGATCATGGCTCAGCCAGGCTATTCATTTGAGCTTAGCCAGCTTTGTGTGTTCTCTCCTCACCTTTTGCACACAGTCATATGCTAAGCATATCCACTTGGCCACAGTAAGGATTTCTGTCCCCTATCTAAACCTTTCCCTAAGTCAACAGGACCTAAATGTGTCTTCCAAAAAAAAAAAAAAAAAAAAAAAATCTATCTTGAGGGCAGTTTATATTACAGTTTACATATATATATGTGCATACATGTATATATACATATCTCTTGTGTATACTGCAAACCATAATAATGGATGCATGTAAATGCATAATATTTGCATATACTGTGATGTAGTGCAGCTCGCCAAGGTTACAGATTCTCAGATTGCATTGAGTTGAAAAGGACCCTCAAAGGTCATCTTGTCCTACCCCATTGCAGTGAGCAGGGACACCTCCAACTACATCAGGCTGCCCAGGACCACATCAAATCTGATCTTGAAAGTCTGTACCTTCAACACTGGTTTTGGATCCTCATCTTTAAATAGAAATGCTATTGATGGAGGGAAAAGCTGCTATCAGATTGCTATGCTGTTGCTATAATCTACTTGCTGTGAAATGGAAAATGACCCAGGGAAATAAATGTGCTATGGAAGTCTGGGTAAGAAAGGACTAATAGGAAATGTTTACCTAAAGAGAAATGTAGTTTTCCTGCACCTGTGTCACAGATTTGAAAAGATCTAAAATTTGACTGCTCTTTGGAGCTGCCAGTTGTCTGTAATGTCCTTGCTAATGTGAAGGGAATCCCAAAGAGCATGCTGACTAAAATGCTTGCATGTAACATCACGTTTCCTGGGTGTTTACACTCTTCCGTGGTGCGTACCCAGGAAGCTAAAAAGAAACCAAGTGATGACAATTTAACATTTTGGAGTGAAATGCATAGAATCTGCACATAAAAGTGAGACTATTGCCAATTCAGTCAGTAACTAAGCAAAGGCATTAGGAATAAATAAATAATATGAAAAATGTAATTTTTCTATTCATCTTGTTCTTGAAAAGACTCATTAAACAAATGCCAGCAACAGAAAGGGTACTGCTGTGGAATCCTGCAGCTTGTAGGTCTAGTCAAGTTATTTCTGCTGCTTACTAGGATGAGCACAAAATAAAACTTTCACATATTTGTCATAAGTTATTTATTTACAATCCATATTTCTTCTCTCTCCTTTTTCTTTTAGTTTTAATGTCAGTGCTGTTTTTGTTCCTAGTTTAATTTTTTCCCCTTATTTTTCCAGTTTATGAATAGACAAATAATTTGTTATTTAAATTGATATGAAGATGCAAATTATTTGTAATATATAGTTATATATGTAAAGTGTACAAACATTTGCACCTATAAAAATCCTATTCTGTGGCATTGTTCACTTCTGTTCTATAAACATTCTTGAAGTGAATCGAATACTAGATTTTCAATTAGAACACTTAGAACACTAAGAATTCATGAGAAGCTTCAGCTAAATCACTCCCAAAGTACATTAAATAATGATGTGGAATACAAATGCGACACTCCTTATAAATGTGTATTCCCTAATTATCATCTGAATTTTGTCATAGTGACACAACATTAACCAGGAAAGTTTTATCTGACCTGTAGAGTTAAATATTAGCTAGCATGAGATTAAAAATATAGGCAAAATAAATAGACTTCAGTTTTGATAATGAAATGAATGTGTGGTAATTGAATAAGTGAAAGCCAGGCTGAGCAATTAGAGTATTTCACACAAAGGAAGTATAGAAACACTGGGTACAAGTAGATGAACTGAGAATTCTCTGGGTACATGAAAAGAATATAGAGAAAAAAAATCACTAGAAGGAACATCATGCACATAGGCAGGTAAACAAATTGACTTTTTCTATCAATATGGCTCAGCTTCTAAGCATTTCAATATTATTCAGTGGTGTCAGATCCTGCTGAAATGTCCAAGACACTAACAATCAATTGAAAACTGTGACTGATTAGAGATTTAAAGGAACTGTAAGAATTATTCATGTTTTTCTCTTGTCTGTGGCCACCCAATTTGACAGAAAGCCCATTTCTTACTACATTAAACCCCTAACCTTCACAAGACGTTTAAACAATAATTTTATAAAGTGCATCCTTGTCTGGAATAAAAGACCATGACTTCACTGCATTGAAAAGAGCTATGTCAGGTTTGTATTGTTCAGATACCTGGCCCAATTCTTTTTTGCAAAATAAAACTTCAAAAGTGTGGCAACATGAAAGCTGACGTTGATTCTCACATAGAGGCTGAAACAAATCAGTGGCCTAAGGTGCATAAGCATACACTCACTGTACGAAAAACACCAGAAGTAGGAAATCTGTGACTATATCAACACAGAAACATAAGCATTTCCGGTCAGACCATTACTATAGTGTCTTTATAATACCCAGTTTTGGGTTGTGGCAGATCAGTTTTAGACTTTTTGCAGGATCATCAGACTTGGAAACTATCTAAGAGTACATAAATGTCTCATCCTGCATTATGTCAGCGTGTTAGCAAAGCAAAGCTAAATATTGATTTCGATGACAGGTTTATGTAACAGCCTAAAGAGAAATGATTCCAGGATACCATTCCTTTGGGGTGCTGACTTCAACATCATGGCTTCAGATCATTGCACCAATTACATCTGCTTTGGAAAAATTTGGCCGTTCCTTGTTTTGCTCCTGTGCCGCCTAGTCCAGTATGCCACCACAAGTGTTCATGTACTTACAGTCCAGATTCAAGTCAACCTAATAAAGAGGAGAGATGGTGGAGGATAAAACTCTCTCTTTCAGCAGGAATGCCAGGTTATGTGCAGTTAAGCTGACCATATTACTTTAGAATGGTGACACTAGGGAGTCCTGCTGTTACTAGCACAGTGGAGGATACTTTCTGCAGTTTCCAGAGGCTGTCCTTCTGTCTCTGAAACCCTCTGAGTTGCCCTAGCTGTTTGGCATAAGTGTTAGCACTAGAAACTCTTATTTCTTCCTCCAATTTGTCAAACAAGAAGGGTATGTATTCGTCTAGAAGAAATAAAAATACCCATGCATTTATGGGAAAGGGTGAAGTCTTTCTGCCTTCATCATACTAATATGGCAAAGATGTGCTGGCTGGGTGTGGATGTGAAAATACAGCACAGAATATCCTGAACTAACTCGACCCAACCTTGATCGACTTAGGCTTGAAAACAGATTTTAGCACATTATGTTTAAAGGACTTCATAACAGATAAAAGTGTTGCTGGTTGGAAAACACCCATTAAACACTTCTGAGCAGGGAAAGTGAATAATCCATCAGGCAGAAAGTAGTTAAACAGATCAGGTTCCTGGGCTTTTTTCCTTTCAAGATATGTTTGCAACTGATATTTTTAATGGGAATGAAGTTAGCAGAGAACTAAGGATAGAACAAAAATATTTTTTTCTTGCGGCTGCAAAAAGCTTATTCAGATGACAATAAAGAACTGTGATTGCAGGTTACTTGCTCTGAACCAAACACTACCTGACCCCAGGTAAGAAGGTGAGATTAAAATCATGTATCTGTGGCACATAGGAAAAATTGCGTACCTAGATACTAATTTGCTTAGAAAAGGAGACAGGGGAATACTTAACATCTGCTTGGAGGCATGACAGGTAGTAGAGCTGGTTAATTAAACAAATATTTGTGGATAATTTATCTGAGATTGTTAGAAAAGAGATCTTGATTATTTTTTGTTTGATGACTATTATGTACAGAGAATTTATGGAAGAGGGAAAAATTATGAATAATTTACTCAGTGATTGATATGGGATATAATTGCTGATTATATTAATGGGCATTTTTATTTGACTAGCTGTGACATAATGAATAATCATTCAACAGTCTTGGTTATCAGTTACATGGAGTAAACTGTTTTTAGCCATGGAGCCAAAAATAAGCACGTGTGCCTCAACTCTGTCTTCATAGGGCACTAGTTCAGACGTGTATTTTTCGCAGAATCTTATCTATGTCATGAGATGCGCAATGATACAGTGAACAGTAAGCTGTAAGAGTGTCCAGAACTATAAAGAAGTATGGATATGTGATGTGTTTATGATGACAAAAGTGTTCCAGAAGAGACAGAAAGATGTTTGTGTTCTTTTTGCCTTGGGACTTGTTTAACTCAAACTGCGCTGACCCTTGGGACACAGAAGTGTCTGAGCTGAGCTTTTGTGGCCGTAGATTTTCTGATGCCTTATATCCAGCTTTTTCTTCTGGAGCACTGGAACAGGCTGCCCAGAGAGGTCATGGAGTCTCCTTCTCTGGAGACTTTCAAAACCCAACTGGTTGCATTCCTGTGCAGACTACCGTAGGTGATCCTGCCTTGGCAGAGGGTGGGACTCGATGATCCTTGGAGGCCACTTCCAACCTCTAATGTTCTGTGATTCTGTGGCTGTGTTTTGAGAATGAATGAGGGATATTGGAAGGTCAGCTACACTAGACATTTTACTCATGTAATATTTTATTGAGAAATCTTTGTTCCTTAGTGGCATGGAAGAGCAAAAACCAGCACTGTTTGTAGGCACAGACCTCACCTCTCTTCATATTATTATAGAAGAAGAAATGTAGTGAGGTCAAGAAACAGGCTATTTCCAGCTATGTTAGATTGTCCTCTTCCATTTGAATTTTTCTAGCAGCTCATTTCTTATCCATGCAAGTCTCCTGCCTCCCCTACTAGTTATAATTATATCTAATTATATATATATTTAATATAAAAAATATTAACTTCAGAGGTTTCCAGGCAGAGATTCACCACCTTGAATCATGTGGGTAAATCCCTATAATTCAGAAGCTGTTGTCAAGCAAACAGCACCCCCTTGCCACGTAATGTTCCCACATCCTTCTCTGATAATCAGTAATTGCTCTAAATTAATATACTCAAAACAGGGAAGAGAGCTGACTTCATAGACTGACACCAATTAGAAGAAGAGATGACATGCTACATTAACCTGCCTCTCAGTACCATGTTTCTTCTACTTACTAGTGTCATGTTTATTCTTGTTTTAAATAATGGAAATGCTGAAGCTTCTGACATTTCAGTAAGTAGACTCACCTGAATATGCTTCACTCTCAAATAATTCCTACAGACATGAATTTTCTTCTGATTTTCATACTCTCTTATACTAGACTAAAAAATTCTATTTTCCTCCTTGTTAACGTCCTTCAATATCTTCAAGCATTTATAATGTGTCCAATTAGTTGTGTAATGGCAAGCTATACAAATACTGAGGGAGGTTCTTCTAAAAAAGAAAAAAAAAAGAAAGTGAATTAGGCATTGATTTTCTGTAAAAGCAGAGCACTTAACTGTACAACACTCTGCTCTCTCCTGGGCCAGATCCAGGAAAGGATTTAGGCACCTCAGACAGCAGCTGAGTATATACAAATTATCTAAAATCGTTCAGCCTCTATTTAAGCTTTGGAGAGCCTAAATTCAATAAGGAACTCCCTGTTCCATCTTAAACCCCCTAAGAACCCAAACGTGTGCTTCTGTGGGTGCTCAGACCAGATGGTACCTATGTAGCAATCTTATTACTTATTTTCCTTCAAAATACATCTGGAATCCCAGAAGTAGGCATACAACCTTTGCTTGAATGTACTTCAAGACTTAACCTAGGAGCGTTCTTTGCAGTGTGCCAAGAGCACCTCTGCAGAAACAGGCTGCCTCTTTCTGCAGTCTTCCTTTACGTTCAAGGAGAAAATGATGACGCTGTTCAATTTTTCTGTCCGATTCTAGAGTACACCAGATCACAAAGTAGGGTCTGAGTTCAGAAGACAATAAACACACAACTTTTGTCTCAAAGAAAAGTGCTTTCACCACTATCCAGGCCATCAGCTGCATCAGGAAAGACAGGACAAATCCTCATACCTTCGGTTACAGTCGTGCCACTGTGGCAAGGAGCGCCAGGGTCTCCTGCCAAGAAGGCACTGCCATGCTGTAGCCTGCAGCGTTCCAGATGGAGCATCTACAAATCATCCTGACCTATTATTTCAGAAGCCAAGGGAAGCAAAATGTAAACTTGGGGGTTCATTATTAGTTTCAGGTACCCAAAATGTGTATTTGTTATCTGTGTGGCTAGTCTCTGCCCTTTGGCTAGCCTATCTCCTGCTTTTTACCCACATTTATTTTATTGGTCCTCTGGAAACATCTCAGATTTTAAGAATGTAACTGTAATTTTGGGGGAAATTTGTATGACAAACATTTTCTTTCTTTTCTTTTTGGGTTCTGGATTTATATTTTAGAGGTTTAGTTCTGAACATTTCAGTCAGTGTTACACATAGAATATTTATTTTTGAGACTTTGATCATGCTTAGGCATCTTTTTCTGGGGAATTTCTTGCTTTTGTACATCTACCTGTTACTGAGGTTTAACAGAAATTGAGCAGTATGTACCTGTTTATTCTATCTCTCTATTACACTCAGTAATCATATTTGAATTGTTATTTGATCTTGTCATGAATGCTTGTCTTCACATTTCTTGCTTTTTTCTGACATATATATCTGAAACTTTTACTTGAGATGATTAACTTGCAATTTAAAAATATAACTATAATTTTTTATTAATAAATGTTTCATCTTCTTGGATAACATTTTATGCATACTGGTAACTCTCACTTATGACTATGAAAGTTCTTCACTGAGAGAGTCATTCCCCACTGGAATGGGCTGCCCAGGGAGGTGGTGGACTCACCATCCCTGGAGGTGTTCAAGGCACGTTTGGACGTGGCACTTGGTGCCATGGTCTAGTCTTGAGGTCTGTGGTAGTGGGTTGGACTTGATGATCTTTGAGGTCTCTTCCAACCTTGCTATACTGTGATACTGTGATACTAGAATACTTTCACACAAGCCACTTCAGGTCATTTTATGTGTAACACATGTTAAGGTATAAATTAAAAAAATTAAATACAAATATATTATAAATTATAAGTAGTGCCTCACTTCCCTCTATTGATTATGTAATTCTATAAAGAAAACAATCAATTTGATAAATCTGTTGTTTGCAAGCATGTGGTGAATATGCCTTATAATAGCATCCTGGTACAGTTAATATGCATTTTGAAAGGCACATGTTGAATATTTGATGAAAAAGACTGAAATTATGTACCGGGGCTCTTTTGGGTAAAGCAAAATGCTAGCTAATGTACAAGGCTTAATTCTGATTTTGAAAATGCTGCTTTTATCCGAGTAAACTGTGTTATTACTTTGCTAGGGATCATCAAACAAGTATTTTGTATAAAATACAATGTCTGGTTTGTTTCCAGAAATCTCAGTTTGACTACCTGTTTATTGCTGCTCAGGCTATATGCTCATTTTCATAAAGCAGGAGGCAGGTTTTTTCCCTTATGTAGATTAACTTCAGAAATGAAGCTTAATGCGAGCAAATACCAGCAGATATTATAATGTCTATTTCCTTAGGATTACCTTCATGTACTACATTCTGGGAAGGAGTTTGTGTTCCGCAAATACTTCCAAAGGAGCTGAGGATTATCAGTGTACTTTCAGACTGCAGATAGCGTGTTGTGGATTAAGAACGGTTATTATCGTGAGAACCTGTTGTTGGATATTTTATTCTTTATGAAAAAAAACAAAACAAAACAACAAACTATGGTGGTTTCTTGTTAAATTATTATTGTTCAGTAGATAACAGCAGATTGAAATCTCCATTCCAATGCACACAGAAGTTCTGCCTCTGATAGAGAAAGAATTAGATTTATGTGTCTGCTCTGTTTTTGATATTGAATCCTTTCACTACTTGTATTTTTGTCTTTTTCTCAGCCTTTTTTTGTGTCTGTCTTAAGAAACCTGATTTTTCTCCAGCAAGGATCAATGAAATCTTGCATTAACTGTAAAGGAAATGAAAATCCATCCTCTCAGAAATCACTACAGCCTATTTTTTGGTTTTTTTCCCCCATTGCTTTAGTCTATGGTTTTGGTCTTTGGTAACACTTCTGTTTATTCTTTCAGTTTGCAACTGCCCCCACATGTTTTAGCTCATTGATTTTGCTTCCATGGTCCTCACAGTAGCTTTATTACTGAGACAGTTTGTTTTCCTTTCTACAAAAACAATAGGTACTTGGCTGTAGGATCAGGTTGTTAGTTGGATTTGATGCAATAGCAATCATTATCCCTCCTTTCAGTAAGGTCAAAATCCTGTGAATTGCAGCTTTAGTTTACCACCATTGCCTCTTATGTCCATGGCTTAGGAGAGGATCACATTTTATTTGCTGGGCTTACAGGTGTTTTATTCTTCTGGTAATTGCCTGACTGCTGTGATTGCTGTTTGTAGTATTCAGTGACAGAGATCTTCCTGCCTACTTTATCTCTGCTCATTATTATTAGCAGAGACTCGTTGACATTTTGTTTGGTCGGTGCCCACACACAGACTACTCAGTAAAAGTTCCCATATTCTAATGATGGGCACTTTGATGTCTGTAGGGCTTTCTGATTTGTGTAGCATTCAGGGGAAAACCTAATCTAAAACTAATGGTATGTTTTACATGATAATATACTGGGATTTGCCAAATATTTAAAATGGAAAACATTTATTTCATGTATACCTCATGGCAGTCACGTGTTTTTGCTACATAATCAAAACTAAGCTAATTTTACAAGATACAAAATTAACAAGCTTTGCTTGGAATAACCTTTCCTCTCAGCTTTAATTTTATTTCAGACTGTGTTTTTGTTTATCCTTGTACTGCAAAATGCAAAGTAAATACCATTTATACACTGTGAGATTTATGCTGAGCAGCAACAGACTTCAGCAGTAAGTGGCCACATAGTGAGATGAACAGTTATATAACCACCAATGGTAACTGGATGCTATTAATGAGAATTTGGGATAGCACCATTTTTTTAGCCCCAGATGTAGTTAGCTTTTTACCATCTCAATTAATGTCATATACCCTCTTTTTACAAGATATAATTATTTTCTTTATCTCCAGTTGCACTCTACAGTCACAGAAACAAGGACCTCTCTGCATTACCTCGATTTGTCCAGGTGCCTCAGATTATATAGCAGTCGTATGGATTTTTAGATGCTGCTTCTGCATAAGGATAGGTGAAAAGTTGTGTTATCTTGTAGGGAGCTCTAAGAGATCATTTGTTTCAGAGTCCTAATTGTCTTATGTTTTTTCCTTCATTCCTCCTATTCCTGTGAATAAGTGTCTGCACCCCTAGAAAGAGGTGGCTCTTTATGTTTCACCATCTCAGAAAGTCTGTCTGGCCAGAAGCCAGAGCAGGACAGAAACAAGCGTCTGTTCATATTTAAGTTTTCCTTGCTGATGGCTTCCAGAAGGGAATAAATGGGAGCTGGGCTTAGGCCCTGTACCAGAGCCCTATTTTAAAGGTGTTTTTCAGCATAGCAACCCTCATTCTTCTCCATTTTGATGAGCCTGGGGACTGCTTTGGGATGTTGGCAGCTTAACAGGACATGACTCCAGCATCTGCTGTGGACAAATAGACACATCTTAGCAGAAGGTGTAGCGAAGTGAAAAACACTCTAGTTTTCAAAATGTGTAGTTTTCCACTGAAGACTGTGGCCTTGCCACATGAGTGTCATCTGACCTGCTGTCCTGAGTAACTGTGGTTACTGCAAATGAAGCCAGTGGTAGCTGTAGGTGCTCAGCACTTTGGAAAATCAAGTATCAAGTGATTTGCAAAGAATGCTTTTTGAAAGAGTACCACTTGATCAATATTCAGTTCAGCAACTCAAGTTCTATATGTGATCATATTTAAAGGGTTTCATACCTATGGCAATGTAATACAGCACTGCAATGGAAATAAAGTATTACAAGAAATTCAAGTATGTGTTTCTTTGTTGGGTTTTGGTTGGGGTTTGGTTTTTGGGGTTTTTTTTTGTTTGTTTGTTTGTTTGTTTTTTTGTTACTGTGTTTCGTTATATTCTGCCTAGAGCCATTGAGCTTTATCCAATTGACTGATCTTTTATCTTTAACTGAAGTCTGTGTTCATAGAAAATTTTTTTTTTTACTGGAAAACCATTGCTAGATGAAAAGCCTGGAATTTTGGATAAAATGCTTTATGATAGGAAAATGAAGAAGCTACCTACTTGTTAATCCTTTGAAGACTTTGAAAGGGTCTTCTTTGACCTAGTTTACTATTACCCATGCTTTAAAACCCCTCTGAGTAAGCATCCTTTCTTTCCCTGTACTTCAACACTTTTTGTATCAAAAAGATTGTCAAGTTCAATAGCACTTGATTTCCTTGAGCTCTTTAAATTAAGTTTGAATTGGAACAAAAAAAAATTAAAACATGGCTACAAGATTGTTTCTTTGTAGATTTTAGGCAGTCTCTGTACCTGGAAGGTGTCAAGACCAGCTTGGATGAAGCCCTCAGCAATCTGATCTGATCAGACAGTTGACCCTGCTTTGAGCAGCTAAAGACCTCCTGAGGCCCATCCCGATTTGAATGGCTCAAGATTCTTGCTTTCAAAAGCTCTTATGGATCTGGAAAGACCACAGGGTTTGGTGGGAGCTGCTTCTCTTGCTGTGTTCTTCACAGTATGTCAGGGAGGGCTGGCTTTGGAAGACCCTTTTTTTCAAGAGGGAAGATTCTTTTGGTTTTGAACTTATTAAAGGCTAGGAGCCAGGCAAGATGCCAGCGAATATACAAGACCTAAACTATGAAAAGCTACATAAGACTTCCAGTATTATTGATGTACTAAAACTAAACTTTCTTTATATTTCAACTGTCCTTAACACATGTCAATGGTCCATGTTAACATTATATTCCTGGGGTGACTGGGGGACTTGAGCATCTCCCCTACAAAGAGAGACTGAGAGCCCTGGGGCTGTTTAGTTTGGAGAAGAGAAGGCTGAGGGGAGATTTTGTCAATGTATACAAATATCTGAGGGGTGGGTGTAAGTGGATGGGGCCAATCTCTTTTCAGTGGTCAGCAGCAATAAGACGAGAAGCAATGGCTACAACTATGAAACATAGAAGGTTTCACCTCAACATGAGGAGAAACTTCTTTACAGTGAGGGTGACAGAGCACTGAAACAGGCTGCCCAGAGGTGTTGTGGAGCCTCCTTTTCTGGAGACTTTCAAAACCTGCCTGGATGCGTTCCTGAACAAACTATCCTAGGTGATCCTGCCTTGGCAGGGAGGTTGAACTCGATGATATCTGGAGGTCCCTTCCAACCTCTAAAGTTCAGTGATTCTGTGATATTTGTTTTTCAAGATGAGAAGATCATAATTTTATTACATCTGAATACATGTATTATTTGTATCTGTTATTTTGTATCGGAACTATCTGTAATTCAATTCATGGAGGAGTGAGATTGCAATGAAATAAAAGAGCACTACATTAGATTTTTTTTTTTTTGAGAGCAAACATTTTCTAAACTAAGTCTCTCAAGTAAAATGTCTGAATGCTTCTCCAAATGAAGTTAACATTAAAAAAAAAAAAAAACAAGTTGTGAATTTAAAGCTCATAAGCTACTCCATAATAACTCCTTTTACAGATTCTTTTAGCTGGCAACGTGTGAAGTAACTTACTCCACTTCAGAAAAGCATCTGTGAGTTCACACCTTAGCTTTGACATGGAGGATATTACTTCATTTTCACTGTGCATTGAGTGCCTATGTGAGTAACCAGTGTGTTGCAAATTCACAAACTCTGATCAGTGTTTCTGTATAAAACTCCCTTGTGTGCATTTTGCAGTATTCAGACATGTTTTGGGAAGAAAACCTACATGATCAGGATCAAAGTAAAGGAATGACCACAGTCACCTTAAACACATTCCAGTAGTTGTTTCTGAGGCATGTAGCAACTATTCCTGAGATTCAGCATTGGAGCTACTCAGCAGTGAACCTGGAACACCTTGTATGAAGAAACATCAGGAAAGTGGGAAATTTTACCTTGATTTGACATCTAATACAACTCTTCTGCTGCTTCTACTTTATGACTCTGTTAAACAAAGCTTTCTCATATTTCATATTGCTTCTTTGTACCCTGCCATAGAAGCTGTGGGAAATTCAGACACTCAGACCCTCTGCTGTGTCAGGCAGGGTGAAACCTGACCACCGTGGCAGCCTCTGCATCATCAAGAGGCACAGAAAGAGACTGGAGCTCCTGGCCCGCATGGCAAACACTTCTAATTTTTGTCACTCTGCTGTGTAACTTTGTGAGCTCGTGACTAAGATAAACAAATGTAAAGCTGCCAATGGCAGCATTCAGCCACCGATAGGTATATTTTCTGCATGTTCATACCAGCCTAACAGCAGAGGTCACTGAGGGCAGATTTAGGCCCCAGGCTGTTCTATTCTAAATATATACAAAGCACTCTCAAAATATCAAAATTGATTGCACTCGAGACAGTATTCAATCAGTTTGCTAAACTGATCAGCAAAATTCAATAGATTTAGCATCAGTTCAGTTTGAAACCTTTCCCAAACCTCCAGTGCTTAATCAGCCCTTTTGATCTAGAAGCTGAGCAGGGCTTCTCACTAAAGCTTTTTATCTTAGAAAATTTCCAGTGCTTTCTATGTCTTGCTAAACCAAAAATACTGAAGGAGCAGTCTTTTCTTGTGGCATTGGTAACCTAGACTGGAACCATGGTGTGCAGAAAGTATAAAAGCTCCAGGGAAAAGCTAGCTATACTTTAAAATCTCTAAAGAAAGTTCTTTTTCAGGTGAAATGATGATTGTCATCATAAAACAAATTCTTCATTCCAGTTTCAGAATCATATGATGGCTCGGCTAGATAAGCTATAACATTTCAAAATGGATTATCAAAACTCTCAGATTCTTGAGAATTTAATGTTTGGAAGACACTTTTGTAATTTATGCCTATGCTCAGAATGTGTGAATAAAAATGTAATGAGTTTGCAAGCTCAAAATGCAATCTGTTTCAAGTCAACAAAGAACTTCAGTAGAGCTGAGTCCAACAGTAAAACATTTTTAAAAGGTATAAAAAAATCAGTAGTATGGCTGAAAAATCAGGAAAAAATTAGGAATGAGAAAAAAGTGAGTTCTCTATACGAATTCAGAGCTTTGAACATTCTTATTTAAAAGTTAAAAAGTTTCTCTTCAAATGAAAACTGGAACTTTTATGTAATCACATAGGATTTCAGGATTAAAAGCTTTCAAAAACATGGACATTACCCTTACTAAAGTTAGAAGAGATAAAATACTGCATGTCCTTAATAGCCAGGTAAATGCATATGTGAGACTTTACAGAATGGAGACCAAAATCCCACTAACTGTAGCTATATCTGTACTGTACTAGTGAAAGAGCAGAGACACTAAATTAGATGTGAGTGGTGATGGTGAATCTCGAACTGGAAACTGTCTGTCCAAGCTAATATTACATTAGCATATGGCATTCATTAGCTGAGAGGGGACTCCAACTTCAACAACACTGTATTATGTGACCTTTTAAAGGGGTTACTGTGACAGCTCTGTGTACCATGTCCTTTAAGTAAGGTATATATGTTCTGTAGCACTCAAATATATATTTTTTTCCCCAACACTAGACACTTTTCCCAACAGTGGACATTTTTAGGATTTGGTTGGACTGGGTGCTGGGCTATCTTCTACCAAGAAATGTTGGATTAGATGCTCCTTGATACCAAGTCCCTTCCAACTTGGTATTTTGTGATGTTCAAATATCAAATGAAGTGCCTGAAGTGCTTTAGAGGTTGTTTATTTATCAAAACATTCTGGGTTTTAATATAATTTTACTGTTTCCTTTAGCAGTGATAGATTCCTGCAAAACAAAATCAGAGGATGGACAGAGAGGTTCCATATCTGAGAAGTCCCATTAAGGAACGTATGAAAATAAGAAGGGAAAGAGGATGCTTCAGGAAGCATTCAGGAAGGTAAGTGAGGAAGATACTGTAAATATGTAAATGGATATAAAGGTACTGAGACCAGAATACCAATATAGGTTTTAATGTCTAGAGAGTAGGGGAAATTTGAAAAAATGTCTATTCGATTATGGGGGGGGGGAAAAAATCAATAATAATAATGAAAGTCATGGCACAAATCAGAAATGCTGAGCTAACCATAGTAGCAGTGTAAATGGCTTACTGTTTAATACTTTGGTTAATGCTACTGTTATTAATTGTGCTTACTTGTATTACAGCTATACAAAACAATTTAATATTTTTGCATGAAGACAAGAGACATTCAGTCAGCAGATGGGGAAGGTACAAGTAAATGCTACTCAGTATGACAGGCAGCAGTTTTAAGACATGGGCTACCTAACCTTTGTCAACATTTTGTAAGTGTCACAGGAAATTTTTGAAGGTGATTAACTAGTGACATTTGCAGATATTTACAGTGTGGGTGAGAACAAGAAGTTTGGCTGCTCTAGGCAGAAGAATTCAGTGAGGGGATGATTGCATGTACAGTAGGAAAGGGAGATGTTGATCATGCAGCTTGAGAGGAGAGTGGCAGACAGGTTTTCACTGTCACTTCTAAAGACTTACAACCCCTGACCATTGCTGTCAATGTGACTCAAATGTACAAAAACACTAGACACTTCTCAGGTTAACCCATGTGATTGGTACTCAGTCTGAATACCCATATTAACCAGATTTGTGGCATCTTGCTGTTAAGGAACACTTGCATGGCAGCAAAACAGAATCAGAGTCACAGAATGACAGGAATTGGAAGTAACTTCTGGAGCTCATCTAGTCCAATCCCCTTACCAGAGTAGGTTTGCCTAGAGCAGGTTCACAGGATGGCATCCAGATGGACGTTGAATAACTCCAGAGGCAGAGACTTCACCACCTTCTGGCCAGCCTCTTCCAGTGCATCATCACTAATATCTCTTTATTTTTCATGATGTCACACTGCTTGCCCCCTGGCCCCGTGACCTGCATGTGCAGGAGAGCTACTTTGTTCTTGTGGGAATGTAGGAAGCCCGAAGTTTCCATATGGATTACTAGAGCAGATGGATTAATTTCTGCTCAGATTCAGGTGGTTTGCAATTTCTGCCACTAGCAGGGTCAATATATCATTAAAGCTTCTGTTAGTGGACTATAAAATTGCTTGGGCTAAAACCAAGAGAGGGACCTGACTTAACAGAGAAGTACCCTTAGAGACAAAAGTTTGTTTTCTTTTTCCTTACACTCCGCTACTGGTTTGTAGCTCTTCTTCATATCTCTTCCTTCGATCTAAATCTTTTCCTTCTTAATGTCTCTTCCTTGATCCCTCCTTGCCAGGAAAGCCACCAGACCTTCCCATTTCCTATAGCAAGGTACCAGCCTGAAGTTCCCTACTGCCACCTTTGCTGACAGTGCTCCCTTTCTATGCTCCTTTGCCACCTGCTTTGGGAGATGCCTGGCAGTTATCCCCTTGATGTAACCTATATTCCCATGGGCTTTCATCTGCAGGGCAGACTGGGAGGCTGTGAGCACCAGCTAGTGATGTTTGCAAGTCTGGGAAGATGCCAAGTGCAAGGAATGTTAAGCACAGCGTAAGGCTGTTCACGCAAATGGACACATGGCCCTCCAAAAATGAGGGTTCCCAATAGAGTTTTGCTAATTTACTCTCAACGTCTGGAAAAAAAAAAAAAAAAGACTCCTTCAATTTTTAAGTGAATGGAACTACTCATTGTTTGATTCTAAATCAATCGAACCACAAATGAGACGAGAAAATACTTTAAACTGAAAGATCCCTTTATCTGTCATGTTAATAGGGACACATTGTACACTTCAGGCTTTTTTCCATTCATTTGTTCCTAGATAAGCAGTATGCTATTACTCTCTAGTGGTGCTGTCTTCAGGGACTATTTCTGTCCAGCACTTGGGAGAATGCATTATGAGATATCAGCATGTGTGAGTAGAGATAGTATGGCTTGTCATGTACAGATAGGCCATATTCTGCTATAAAATGATGGCTTTGTCTTTTATCACTGTCACAGTCTTACTTAACAAGCTGTGACTCTGTGGTTCATCACAAAGAAAACTGTCATCCCTAGATACGTGCCTTGAATGTCCTTTCATCTTTTGTGCAGGTAGGATCTGCCATGTGACATCAAGCAGAACAGTAACTCCAGATGGACTCTGCTAGTGCCACAGTATATTAACAAAGGGGTTCACTGGCACAAATCCAGGCTTTGCACCTTAGATTAGATTATAGTGATGAGGAAAGCATAAACAAGCTTTTAAATGAAGCAAGACCTAGTAATATGTCATAAATATAATTAGAAAAGGAAATGTTAGTGATCCATCGTGTTTAAGTGATAATTTATTTATCATGGTGTTATACTGAGCAACAGATAAAGCAATTAGAGTTGGTTTCGAAAGCAAATAATTATAGAGTCGTTTCAATGGAGTGATGACAGATGAAGTGTTTTAAGGAACTCAAAAATTCTGTAATTGCATTTCGCCACACAACTATGTTTAGGGTGAAATCTGGAGAATCACTGGCCATCACTAAAGATCATGATACTGCTAGCAATTTTTCTGGATCTTAGTGCTTCTATTTATAAGGTCACTCAACAAAGAAACAATGTCTGTTGCTAGGATCAGAGACAGACACCTAAGGAGAAAAGCCTTCAGCATATCCAGAGGGCACATATATGAAATAGTTATACAGGGTGTTTAGTGAATCCTTTGCTGCAGAGCCTGCAGGCCAGAATTTTTCTGGCAGAGGAATATGGACATATTCTGCTCGCTTCAGCATTTTGTATGGCCATGGGACATATTATACTGCCAGAGTTGTGATTCTGTAGATCAGATTAAACTACTTTGTGGACATTAAAGTATGAATATTTCATGTGAACTTTTACAGGGCTGAATTTAAACTAAAATGCTGAAGTACTTCTTCATATTCCTCTTCCCTGGGATTTTGCATTTTTAAACTAGTCTTCCTTTGCATGAAGTTGTTCTTCCATGGGACTGCTTCTTAATTGTGTAAGTGGAAAAATCTGAAATATTAACCCTCATCAGGTGCAGGCTTCCAATCTCAGTGCAGTAAAAGGAAGGAGAAGAAAAAAGAGATGTCTGTCAGTCAACAAAAGTGTCTTCTGAGGGTGTAATATTACAAAGAGTGGAAACAGAGCAGTTTGTCCATTGATGGAAAAGTGCAACATTCACATGTAATAGTGCTGCCAGTATCTGAGGGATGCCAAGAAAACCTGTGTGGATGTGTTACCACTAAAATTGCCTGCCTGCCTCTTTTCTAAAAATAGGAAAGAGGGTGTTGAGTACATAGAAACTGATGTTGAAGGATTTCTGACCTCTTTATTTTAAAAAAGTATCATCTCCTTTGGCTTGTTCTGAATGTTCTCACTCCCACCAATGCTCAAAGATTTGAAACAAAATATAACTCCCTGCAAATGAGGTTACAGATAGTCTCTACTTGGATAATGTTTCCCTGTTGAGTCTCGAATGCATGCTTCCCACTGGTGACTGCTTTTAGCTATACTGAAGGTTTGTATCACTACACACAACTATGGATCACACAGATCATTTGGGCTCCACATTTGGGAGGGACAGAGGGGAATGGCACCACTGTTTTTGTTTCACTTTAAAAGCTATGCTCAGGTGACTGTGAATTGGGAGTGAAGGAGTCTTTCCTGTCCCTGGTATGCTTGTCAGAGGGATACACAGCTCCAAGGATCTCATTCAACTTGCTTTGTGCTTAAGCTGAGCCCCACCATAACTTTGGATGACTTACTTGCCTCTCCCTGTCCCAAAAACCTGCGTTATGTATGAGCACTGATAGACTCTGAGCCTAAGCCCACATTCACCTCTAGGAAAAACACATACATGCTGAGATTAGCCAGCATTAAAAAACCGTCTTGTTTTTTCGCTCCTGACATGGTAAGATCAATTTATCATAGCAACTCCACCCCCTGAGGTCTTTCTACTTAGTAAAGATCCTGGCTTTTGAACTTACCTCTTATTAAAAATATGTTTCAGTTTTCCACACGTATGTAACACAGGTTGCTTTCTTCTCTCAGGCAACCAGCACCAGAACAAGAGGACACAGTCTCAAGCTGTGCCAGGGGAAGTTTAGGCTCGAGGTGAGGAGAAAGTTCTTCACTGAGAGAGTCATTCGCTACTGGAATGGGCTGCCCAGGGAGGTGGTGGAGTCACTGTCCCTGGAGGTGTTCAAGGCACGTTTGGACGTGGCACTTGGTGCCATGGTCTAGTCTCGAGGTCTGTGGTAATGGGTTGGACTTGATGATCTTTGAGGTCTCTTCCAACCTTGCTTATACTGTGATACTGTGATACTGTAATCTGTCTTGCATGGAGATTAGAATAATGGAAATATACAGTGATGAAAGTCCCATTGCAGTGACCAAAGGCTGAAAACTACTTCATCATCTTGATGAAATGCTCAGGTAATTTCAACTAAAAATTGTGTATTCATCTCTCACAGTTGGACCACTGTGGAAGCTGCACAGTTTATGGCATGGATGTAGCCAGCACTTTCTGATGTCAGGTAAGTTTGGGTCACTAGTGAATTTTGCAATACTGAGGTTAGATACTGATATTCCTTTTACAGTGCAGAGGAAGAAGGAAATCCACAAAAGCCAGCATAGTGAGGAGGAACCCACTTGTGGTAGTTCATGGAAAGGAGAGGTAAGACTTTTTCCCAGAAGCTTACTCAGCTTACTGATGCTATCTTACCCCCCTCTTTCCTATTTTTTTTTTTCCCTCGGAAGAGTATACTCAGCCTTTTCCCCAGGCATCAGCAAAGCTTTTCAAAACTAGCTGGTGTTACTTTAGCACATTTCTGTGATAACTCTGTGAAAACCTAATGACTGGGGCACTTGTCATGTGTACTAATTATTATGCTTCCCTTTGCCATCTCAGAGGAGTTTGCATTTCTGTGTGTACGCAAGTGTGCAATGGGCAAACCATTAGTGCTGTTGCAGTAAATCCTCTGTGTGCATGCACACTCATTTGATTTGATTCATATATTACAGACATTTCGTAGCATTTGGTAGATATCTTTGGCGTGAAAAATGGTGGCAATATATCAATTGTAATTTTTCTGCCCTCCTTTTGGTATGTTACAGTAAGTCAGTGTATATAATGACTTTAGGCTATGATAATTCAGATAGACGAATGTTGATTTAGAATAATTATAACACTGACATGATGAAGACCTATCTTCACAGTATATAGTAATACTTCCTGCAATCAATGGTGCTACATTATCATTTAGCATACTTCTCTTTGCTTTTCAATTTGAATTAAAGACCTGTTTTATCCTGTCTCTGTGAAATAAAAAAATACACTTCTCTTTCTCTAGAATATAAACTGTTATACTTCTGTGTGCCAATTTTCATTTCACCATGTTATGTAATAGTTCAAATGAGAGCACAAAACAAATAACACAAAAACAGCTGATGGGAAACTTTACTCAACATTAGGCACTTTAAAGCCTGAACAGTGTAATGTGCATGGCTTAATGCATCATATGTCTTTACTAATTTAAACCTGATTGTGCAAAAAGGGCTGTGTAGGGACACTGGTAGACAGTTTCTGTTGTGGAGTCATGCTGAAGTTAAAGGTCTGCCTACATTTGCTGCATAATGGAGCCAGAGTTATTTTTGCTACCCACTTCGTGTTGTTTAAAAAGTAATGCTAAAAAAACAGAGGTGGAAAATTGGTTTATATTAACAAAATATCTGTGCAAATAGAAGCATTGGATAAGAGTATTTTTCTCTTGAGTTACATTTTGAACTTAGATACTAACATCAGCTTTTGGAGTTTTGGACTTTCAGAGTTTGAAGGGACAACTATCAAGAGATTTGAAGTTGTCATTAGGTGTATTTTTTTTTCCTGTATTGTGCCTTTTTTGAGCCCATTTATGTCTGATAACACTGCCTTGATGATACTTTTGTAATTCCAAAGTTACTGAACAGGCAGTTGCAGATAATTTTGGCAAAGCTACCTTAAAATATTGTTTAAACAGTCAAGAAAACCCCTTCTTCTTGATTCTTGATTATATTAATTTCGCATAGTATTCAGTAGAATGCCAACAGAATACCAAACATAAATACAATATTAGAAGCCAAATGGTGTGCTTGATATGCCAGAGGGACAGGATATCATCCAAGCTGGAGAGATAGGCCAAGATGAGCCTCATGAGGTTCAATAAGGCCAAAGGCAAGGTCCTACACTTAGGTTGGGACAATCCTTATTATCAGTACAGGATGGCAGAGGGTATGATAGAGAGCAGCCCTGCAGAAAAGGACTTGGGGAATGTAAAGCTGGACATGAGCCAAAATTGTGCACTTCCAGCCCAGAAGGCAAATTGCATACTTGGCTACATCAAAAGAAGTGTGGCCAGAAGATTGAGAGAGGTGATTCTGCCACTCTTCTCTGCTGTAGTGAGACCTCACCTGGAGTCTTATGTCCAGCTCTGGGGGAGAGAGCCCAAGAAGGCTCTCAGAAGGCTGGAGAATCTCTCCTGCAATGAAAGGCTGAGAACGTTGGGGTTCTTCATCCTGGAGAAGAGAAGGCTCCAGGGACACCCTATAGTGGTCTTACAGTACCTGAAGGGGGCCTACAAGAAAGCTGGGTAGAGACTATTTACAAAGGCATGAAGCACTAGAATGAAGGGCAATGGTTTTAAACTAGAGAAGGGTAGCTTTAGATTGTACATTAGGGAGATGATTTTATATCATGCAGGAGGTGGAACACTGGAACAAGTTTCCCAGGGAGGTGGCGGAGACCCCATCCCTGGGGACATTCACAGTCAGGTTTGATGGGGCTCTGAGCAACCTGATCTAGTTAAAGATGTCCCTTTCCTACAGCAAGCAGTTTTGGTAGATAATATTTAAAGGTTCTTTACAACTCAATGCATTCTGTGATTCTGATTCTATGATTATGTCCTATGTTGGGAACTATTGGGTTAAAAATCCTCTAAGGACTAGAAGATTGCTATTCAATCCCATAATTCTGCTATCTCTTTATAAACTAGTGGTGAGGCTAACTCTCCCTCCTTTCCTCTCCCTCCAGCCCTGTGTCTGGCAGGCACTGCTTTATCAGGACAAACATGTAAGGAGCAGATCTGTTTTGGGGCCTACAGAGGCTTTTTGTTTAGGTCTATGGATGGCAGAGGTACTGGGGGGGAGGGGAAGGATTGGAGCACTGGGGATTATAGATTTAGTTTTTGGGCTGGGGAAAATCCAAGGAGTCGCTACAGATTTTGTATCTGCTTTGTAATTACATTCTGTATCTCTCTTTTCAAATATAATTTTGTTTTCTCTCCAATTCGTTTAAGAGTCTCATTCTCTTCAGCTCTTTAAAAACCACGACATAGCTCAGAAAACAAAATATGTATTTCATTCAGAAGGTGAAGCCTTGAATATAGCTATATGTAAAACAAATGTAATTAAAAGTGCTGGTCAGGTATAACTTTAATAAAATGATTAATATTTATTTGGGATGAAAAAAAGCCATTTCAGGAAAATTAAGTCATCTGAGTTATTTACTTTCTCCAAATGCCTGTAAGATAATTATTGAAATATTTCAGATTAGATCAGTAACCAAGACTTCTACGTGAAACTCTTTCTCTGTTTAACCTTTACATCATCCATACTTTCAGGCCATAGAGCCAGCTGAGACCCTTCCCTCATCTGTAACAGGTCCTGTACATGTGACATGCAATAAATCTGTAGAGATGTTGTGGTTGTAAGCATTGGTTCCCCAGGTTGCAGCCGATTTCTGTGGACAGTTGCCTTGCAGAAATGCACCCCATGACATATGAGATGCTTTTTGAAGCTTCATGTGCTTTTCAGCTAAGTTCTTGGCTACTCTTCCTGTGCTAGAAAGGCATGAGAGTACATTGGGTACCTCTTTTCTGCACTTTTCTGACTGTAACCTCCCTAGGAGAGAGATTGTCTTTTTCTGTGTCTTTATTCATTCTGTAGGGAAGTAAAAACCCCACAACTCATCTGGGGACTGTAGGCACAAGTACGGAAGTAAATAAATTCCTGTCGTATATAAATGCTGAACACTAAATAATGATGTTCGCAGGGTACAGATTCATTTAGTTAAGTGAATATTAATGATTAAATCTCATTTATAATTTCTTCATTTACTGTCTTTTTTTTTTTTGTTTTATTTATCTATTATATAAATACCTATTAAAAATATCTTTTTAAACAGAGGACAGTTTAGGGTCAGTGCAAGTATAATAGAAGTGTGTTACGTGGTCTCTATAAACAACAGATAAAGCTAAGCAGTAAAATTCTGGCTTCCAAAAATAACTTTTTGTTACAGCACAGCAGTGACTGTAACCATTTCAGGTGAAGATAAGGAGTAAAATTCTGGCTTCTAAAAGTAATACATTTTTGTACAGCACAACAGTGAAAAACCATTTCAAAGTGCTGACAAACCAATCCTGTTCTAGTTGTTCTAGTCTTTAGCAGTCTGTCCATTATATGAATAATAGATGAGACCGTTGCTTCCAGACCTAGAGCAGCTGCTGCAGAGTGATCTCTGAGCCATGTTACCCATTCACCTAAGCATGAGGAGATGCACCAGCAATGGGATGAATCACAGAGCTAGCTTTGGAGAACTAGGGTTATTTGCCAGGCTCCAAGGTCTCTGGCCAACCCATGCTACTCCAGCCTGTGTGGCCAGCTCTGCACCCACTGTGTGCGTTGCCTATATGAAAGACATCCTCCTCTCCACATCTCTGGTGTTGGAGAAGTGACTGCTTTATTTGGTACTGATTGGACTGATGTATTTTTTTCCCAGAAAGTTGTTCCATAGCATTATAGAAGGCTCGGAAAAAATTTAGGGCTTTTTATACAATACGTGGGAGAGATGAACCTGCTTTGCACATAATGAGAACAGACTAATTTCTGAGGCGTGATTTTGGTGTGCTTTGTTTTCCATTTTTATTACTCTACTGAAAGGTGTTCATTTATTTACTGGAACTCTACTTTCTGTAATGATAAGGAATTTATTTTACTGAAGAAAACTACTGTCTTCAATCTTCATACCTGCATCTTTTTAACAAGACAACAGAAAAAAATTCTAGTGTTTTCCATTACTGAACATGAAACTCTTTGTTGTAAAACCCACACATGCTATGACTTTCTCTCTGGTCTTCACATGATTTTCAGATAAGAGAAGTGTGGCCAGCAGGGCAAGGGAGGGGATTCTGCCCCTTTACTCTGCTCTCATCANCACTGGCACAGGTTGCCCAGGGAGGTTGTGGCTGCTCCCTCCCTGGAGGTGTTCAAGGCCAGGTTGGATGAGGCCTTGAGTGACCTGTTCTAGTGGGAGGTGTCCCTGCCTATGGCAGGGGGTTGGAACTAGATGATCTTTGAGGTCCCTTCCAACCTTACCATTCTATGATTCTATGATTCTATAAGCTTAGCTGCCCTTGAATTACATCACAGCTGTGCTTGATGCTGTGCCTCTGTTCAGGTGTTAATCTTTGCAGGGGGAAGAAAAGCTGGTCTACAGGGCCAGCCTGGTTTAAATAGGGCACGTAGGGTCCTATTTAGCCACACCCTACAGCATGTAGGGTCCTTATTAGCTACAGCCCCAGTGCTGAAGTGTTTCTGTGTATGTTTCAGGTAGATGAGCCATAGAGACAAGCAACCTCAAGGGAAAGCATGGGCCATAGTTTCTGTTTTGTCATTTAAGTGATGAATCAATGGGCCAGTTATCCTGCGTAACTAGACCTCTTGGTATGTTGTACATCTCCTGTGAGCCTTTAAGTTCAGTTCGTGGCAATTAATTTCTTAGTGAAGTTTCTATGGAACATTTCGAGACAGTAAACTTTTGTTTTCACACTTTTTCTTCCAATTCCTTATTTAAGCTACTGAACATAACAGATTTTTATACAGTTTGTTCCTTGCTTGGTGAAATGCTTTAATAGTTCCTCAAGTTGCAAAACTGTATTATTTTCCCTTTTGAGGCGTTCTTACTTACACAGAGTTTTCATAAATTAAAGTGAACAGATCTGTTAAAATAAAATAGAAATAATTTAAATTGTCTTTGAAATCATATTTATTGTTAATGAAGGGAGAGTTGAAACTTTATAAAAATCTTTGAAATGCTTCGATTTCAAAATGACAAAGCCATTGCTCTCCTTCGGATAGAGATACTTTCTATTTTTACTTCCATGGTTGCAAATGTTGTTATTCTGCTCTAAGGAAAGGCTGGGGAGGTGCTTGTGAGCAGGTGCTACAGGACCAGGAACAGCCTGAGCCTGGGAGCTGCCTTACAGGTGGTGCAGGGGAAGGATAGAGCAGGAGTCCTAGGTGTGGTGGGGAGGAAGCCAATCCTCCTCCCCTAGAAAGGCCCACTGGAGCCATGGTAAGGCTTGCTTAGATCCCAGCAGTGACTGGGGCTGGTTGTGTGGTGGCTTGGGGGCCCAGGTTCCCGTAAGAAGACCAGAGAGACAAAGGTCTCCAAGAAGAGATAGAGCCCCAGGGAAAGGACCTGGTCATCCCAGGATATTGTAACATTGTTATTCTATTCTGCTTTCCAGTATCGTAGCTTATAAGGCAGTGCCTGGCTGATGCTGCTCTCTTCTCCTCCCTGCCTCTCCATCCTTCACTTCTCTCTTCAAGGAGACTGTGCATCCCTGCTTACCTCACGGTTTGTGTAGGGCAGATGGCTCCTAGCTGGCAGGGCATTTTGAGGTAAGTCATGCCTGCTGAGGTGGGAGGGCAGTTGTGGCCTACTCTCAGGCCTGCTGACGTTGGATGGGGTGGAGGATTCTAGAAGGTTTTAGTCCGATAGACTTGGCCTAGTCTGTGAATGCATTCATTCCACCTGATTGCCTTCTGCACATGTGTACTTGTATATAGAATCTCTCTTCAAATTTCCAAATTTCCAGCATTTTTACTCCCCAAAAGGAGTAAATATTGTTTCTGTCATTGGGTCCCAGGTAGCTCCTGGTCTCAAACTGGGACAGGTTGAAAGGAAGTTGTACAGTGAGGACAGTTTGTGAGGGATTGTGGAACAGATGCTAGTAATTTTGTGATTGCTTAATAGTTGCTGTTCCTAAATGATGAAGTAATTATCAGAGCTCTCATTCTGAGGAACCTGTTTTTTCATTTGGTTGTTTGGGTTTGTTTGTTTGTTTGTTTTCTTGTAAACTTCTCAATCTTTTTTGGGAGCTCCTCATAAAGCAGGTCAAGAGAGATACTTTTCAATACTAATGATCTCACAGTGCTTTAAAAACTGTATAGGAGTAACATGTTGGGTTTATTTTATTTTGCTTTTAATATTTATTAAAAGCAAATACGATATATGTAAGTATACATATAAGTGTATATAAGATATATATATAAGTAAATAAGATATACATAACTTGGTTTAAAAGCTACTAAGAATTTCAAAATCCCATTTTGATGGGAATATTTTACAGGTCAAAAAAATGCTGATTAATACCACAGTGCCTTACAAACCAGCATGAGTCAAGGATTAAATCAATGCTTGAGACCATAGCTTTTTTTGTATCTCATGGCATGATCATTTTGAGGCTTGAACAAACGAAGAGCAGTGTGTATGACTTGATACTTTAATCAGCTTGATAACAAATACTCTATGTGAAGTTGAGGAAGTTCTTCCAGGCTTTCTGCAGTTTCTGTAGGTGTAGAAAGTGCATAAGGAATACTTAAAAGACGGAGTGTGAATTTGATGTTATTTTAACTTCAGATTGTTGTTTTAACAGAGTTGTGTGAGTTCATAGAATAAGAAGGAAATTGGTTCAAGGAAGTCAGGACAAAAAGAAGTAAGTAAGAAAGGGGAAACAGAAATCACAGATGGTTGATACTATAAATGGATGAAACTGTAAATAATGAAGAACACAATTGCCAGCTATTTACAGACTTGGATGAGCTAAAATCAATAGGAGACAATGACACTTCAATACAGACAAATATAGAAGGAGGGCTTTTTACAGAGACATGCACTTGGCAGTGCCTGTTTGGGAAATGGTGGGAAAAAAAGTAGAAGTGATAAATATGCTGGGACAGATACCGAGCTGGTGTAGGTGGGGAAGGTACAGCTTTTCCTGGTTATTCAGCTTCCCTGCCAAGTAAACATAATTCAAAACCAACACATTCAGACCTAGCTACCTGCTGTAAGCTACCAAGTGTCTATTAAAGGAAGGAAGGTTGGGAAATAACATTGGGTGGAAAAAAAAAGCAGCTGAAATTATTTGAACTAGAACTTTCATTTCTGCTTAGATCTTCTAATGGAGAGTGTCTGCCCTGCAGCATGAACTGTTGTTTACACTTGTCAAAATCAGGACAGGTCTCAGCCTTAGATTCTAGGTCTTTAGCTTTGGTGGGGAAAAGAAGCTGAATATCTGGTTTTATGAGTTTGATATGGCAAAGAGAAGTGACCTAACAGGGCAGGCTATCAGAGATGCATGGCAGAGGTAAGAGCAAACTGTAACATCGCTCACATCTGATGGTCTCAATGCCCTGACCTTCCTTAGAAAGCCATGACATGCTAAGGGTAACAAGAGTTTTACTGTGTTGCATCTGGCAACACACAAACCTTCTTCCACCCCTCCCCTTCATCTGGTGCCTAGGAATTTTGGTCAGGCATTGGAATAGGTTGCCCAGCAAGACGGTGGAGTCACAGTCCCCAGAGGTGTTAGAAAAATGCACAGATGTGGCAATTTGAGATGTGGTTTAGTATCCATGGTGGTGTTAGGTTGATGGCTGGACTAAATGATCTTAGAGGTCTCTTCCAACCAAAGCAATACTATGATTCTATGAGTAAGAGCAAATAAATGCTGCCATTCTCATGGAACTACATTTTAAATTCACTCTACACAAGTGAGAAAGATCACACAAGATCATGACTGCTGGAGGGAAGGTCAGTATCTGAGGGGATTATAAAGAGGAGGAATTAAAGACCAAAGAGTAGTGCCTTTAGGAGAAAGAAACCAATGATGAGTGCATACTGCATCTAGAACAACTTTTTGCTATTTCAGCAGCTGAGCTTAACAAGAGGGGAGCTGCTTTCCATCTCTAAGTCCAAAACTATGCAGCAGGAAGACCCTCTCAACTTCCTCATCAACACTCTACAACAGGACACAAATAGCCCCTGTGTTTTTCTGGGTCATGTTTTTAGGAGATGACTGAGTGATTCTTGTGAATGGTGCTTTGTTGCTGTCCTGATGTCCCTGCTTTGTAGTTGGCTCTAGCTATCTCATGGCTGGAATGACTGGATCTGGGGAAATGAAGTCTATGAGCTGTGCAGGGCTCTGCGCCTTTGGACTGTACTTCTTGAAGGAAAGAGGGACCTCACCCATTTTCTGGACACTTAGCATCATTATTGTTGTTGTCATTATTATTGTGGCTCTCAAACCTTCAAATATTAAAGATGCATTACTGTTAGTATACTGAGATTTAAAAAAAAACAAACCCAAACTTGAGCTTCACAATAGAATCAGAGTATTCATTACCATTGATTGAATAGCACTGTTGAGTCCAGTTCTCAGGCACTGCGGAGTATCTTCTAAACTGCCACTGAAATTATTTCCTGCAAAACTATGAAACAACTTCTGTCATTGCCTTGTGGATTTGAGAGAAATCCATATAGGAAATGGTAGTTGCAAACTATCATAAGTATATGTCAGCCTTCTCTTTTACAGGAGATCAGTGAATCTGATCAATAGGTTGTGTCTTTCACAGCAAGCTCAAAGGACTGAACCTTGTAAGGAACCCTCATGGTGTATGTGCTTGAGTATGTGTGGATACTGGCATGTATTAAGGGTGTGTTTCAAGTGAGTACCTCTAAAGAGATTAACAGCATTAATAAAGATCAGTTAGATTACAGAACCTTCCTTAAAGGACTAGGGAAGACATTTGTATTTGATGATCTGTGTTTGCGGTTTTCCTGGTGATTTCCCATGAAGCTTCGTGTGGCTTCTGTGTCAGAAATAATATATCAGGATGTAAGAGTACTCATCTGAAGGTCCTCAGGACAAACTCTTGGGAGAGGGAGGAATAGAGGAAATGACAAGCCTTGTAACTGACAGCCTAAGCAAACAGTAATGGATGACAGAGGAAGCAAGTAAATGAGTGACACCAGGCCCAGAGGTTGTCTAGTCCAACATCTGTCCACTGCCTAAAAATGCGTAACGGTGTTGATTAAGTAAGAGCAATCTGCTGACAACAAATAGTAGAAAGAAAAGTTGTTTCAGATGACTGCAATTTCTGCCAGTCTTCCTTGTCCATTAGCAGCATAGATAGTGCACAGACTGATAGGAGCCATGGTAAACATTCTCTCCCACTGGGAGTTTAATAAACATTGGTAGCTCCTAAAAATGACTATAATGTTTATTGATTTAAGCTTCTGAGATTCTACTAAGAAATAATCTGTGGGTTTCATAACGTAAATCATATGGATGTCTTTATAGAGTTTAAAAATACAAGTTATTGCTGTAAATCTAGACACATTGTTTGTATGCATTTCTGTTTAAGGTAGAGATTGATTCCTGTAGTGAGGATCGTGTGTGTTTTCTGTAATTATTTTGTGGAATTAAATTTCTGGTCACTTCTATGTTCATTTTCTTCCAAGATTGTTTATAACCCACTACCTACATTGGAGAAAAGGAGACAAAAAAAAAAATCAGGTTTTAAATTTGAAGTTATCTTTATGACATAGTCTTTAACTACTCAAAGTAGTAGCATTAGTCCTGGTGGTTGTATTTGTTTTGTTTTGGGGCTTTTTTTTGGGGGGGTGGAGGGTGTTGAGAATAAGCCTAGAAATGTGATTTTTGTGAGATTTAAACTCTTCTGTGGGGACTAAGATCCCTGTGGAAAGCCACGAAAAATTCAAATTCTCTAGCCAAACTGGTATTTGGGTAGTATACACTGATTAAGACACTGAAGGCATGGTAGAACTAAAAGAAATGGTGACTAGTGGTGAGCTGACTGAAGCAATTCCTTCCATAAAAACAGCTGGGAGACCAGCAATCACTCAGTCTTGTATCATAGAGAACAGTGTAAGAAGCCCACATTATTTACATCAGCAACCATGGATTTACCAATCTCTCCTTTGTATCACTGAGTCTCAATACATTTCAGCCTCAATATTCTTTACATATAAAGCTTCAATAAATTAATATCTGTGGAGTTATAAATTCACCTGTAGATTATATGTAAATTTAAGAGAAGGTTAATATATGTTAGAAATACAATTACAGTAAAATTGCTGGAATTTCTTTTTAGTATTTAAAAGGCTGACACTTGAAAAATCAAGTAGTTACAGTTCCCATAGCTGCCAAGCAAAATTTAGTTCCAGTGTGAACTAATGATCTACACTACTGTGTCACTCAATGTGGCAGTACATGCTGGGCAGCTGGTGAGAGGAGTAGTGGAGAGCCCAGCCCTTCCACTTTTCACCCAGCAAATCCATACAAGACAATCTTAGGCCTTTCCTGTTGTTCATATGACCTGCTTTTATAGTCAGCTACATCCAGGTAGCCCTCGCTATAAGCCGTTAGAGCTTGGCAGGTCTGTCTGAAAGCAGACTTTATGGGTTGAGCCCTAATTAGCCACTCAAAGTTGCATTCTGTTTGTTACTCTAAAAAAGTCAACTGGAGGCATATGTAACCTCAAAATAAGAGTAACATCAGTTTTTCGAATGAAGTAATGGTAATTCTTAAAGAAAGGGAAATAGATTGCACATTCTCCTCTAAATTACCAAAATAGGAGAAATCACACCAAGGCTATGTCTGTCTGTGTGGCAGCTCTTATCCAGAGAGTGATGTGGTTTGCATCTACCACAACTTATAAACCTCTCTCAAATACCTCTCTGTTTTTCTGTCTTACCAGTGTCATGTGGTGGCAAACAGCAATACTGTTCTGCTTGTTCATATCTGCTGTACTATGTATACCTCTGCTGAACCACAAACCTCCTACAAATGTGTGACAATTTATTAGGCTTCTATTGTGAGTTTGTGGTTGGGTTTTTTGTTTGTTTGTGGGGTTTTTTTTTGTTGGTTGTTTGTGTTTCGGTTTGGTTTGTTTGTTTGGGTTTTTTTGGTTGTTTTTTTTTCTTACTTTTCATGGTGAATGTTTAAATGAATTAGTCCCTGCATTCTTGTCCCTGTGTCATGGCCCTGAAACAGGGATTTGTTTCTCTCTCCCAACCTCACAGAAAAAGAGCAAATTGCAATTTGACTGTGAAACAGTGTGCAGGAGAATGTCAAAGGTAATAAGGCAATGGGTATTTCTCCTCTTCTCATAAATATAATAGCTAAGCACTCTGACTGGGTGAAAGTGATGGTAGAGTAGATTAAAAGTGTATTTGAAGCAGAAGTAATTTCAATTTTACTACTTCTAAACCCCATCTAGATCTGTTTCAGCCCTTCTCAGTTGTGTGGCTCACATAGATGTTGGCTAAGCTGTGTTATAGTTCTTTCCTCAGGACACTCATCATTTCAAATTGAGAACTCTGGCTCTGTTCTTAGCTACAGACAGTAAAGTGCCTACCATTATACCAGGACTAGTTAGTGCTTACAAACTGAAACTGTTTTGACTTCCTGAGCTGATAAAACTCTTTATACACTGTGTTTGAAAATGTTTAACCAGCACAGCAAAGGTATTGCACCTTAAAAATGCAATGGTTGCAAAGTTTGCATAGAATGTCTTGATAACATAGATAGCAGAAACACTGTCGAATCTTAATCACCAATAATTAATTGAAGTGTGTGTCTGATTATAGAACAAGTGAATAATTGCACCTCTTAGCCTTACCAAGAATTTGCCATCTGGGGTAGGAATAGTGATGTGATGGCAAGAGCAGATGGTCTTAACATGCAGAAAGAACCTGCTTTTCATCAATAGCATGACTGCACTACTAATTAGAGAAGAATGAACAAGGCCTAAGTCAAGGAGGAATTTCCAAACCTAGATTAGGTTTAAGAGATTCATTTAGATGAATTCAGGACCAGTGTTTGAAATTGTATCTGTCAATGCTGAAAACATGTCAATACTTTTTGATTACTTGGGAATCTGAAAGGGACATAGGCCTTTGAAACAAGATACCAATGGACTCTAGATGTCTAATTACAAATTACGATAATCTAACCGTTGACTCTTCTTGTCCTCTTCACACTGGAACATACTCAAATTTGTGATATACATATTCCTACATGCCTGCCTATCTCTTCCAGTGTATGCCTAAATTCCATAGCTCAGAAATCTAGAAATAGTACCTGAATAGGTAGTGAATGCCTGTCTGCAATACAAATCTAATATTTCCAAAGCATAATAAATTGGATACCTGCAACTTCATTTCCTTTGGATTCATAGAGGAGGAGGGGAAAAAATACCCTACCCAAATCCCTAAAAGTACCCAATGAACAAAACAAAAAAACACTAGGGGGGGGGGAGGAAGATAGATTTATTCGATAAATATTAATGCATAGTTCTACAAGTTTCCTAATCAGTGAAGAATTTGGTGAATTTTCTTCCTGGCGAATTGTCAACCTCATTGAGACTTCTCTCCACAAGAAATTTTTCCCCAAACAGAGAACTGAGGACTTGGTCTATGTATTTGGCACAAGGGAAAATAGCTGCTTCTACACATGTTCTTTGTGAGTCGTGTGGATTTACTGTCACTATTTATGGTGTACTGTGCAGAGTTGCCCTGATGACACAGATGGCTTTGTCTCAGAGATCTTGAACAGCAGGACATAACTAACCCAAATAACTACAGATATTGGGTTCTGGTCTAGAAGGCAAGGAGCTAAAAGCAAGGTTTTTGAGATCTGATGACCATACTACTCTCACTTTCTTATCTCTTCATTTAATTTTAAACTTTATTACATGACATTCAAACCTTTTGAGATTTTAGATGAAATCATGAAGAACTAGATCTTTTCCCAGGTTCTTTCTGTCACGTGCACAAACACATTGTCCTTAAAACCTTGAAGATTCAGACAAGAATACAGGTTATATAAATTCTGGAAGAGATTGAATTTCTCCAAATGTAGACTTGTGATCCAGCTAAACTATTATTCTTCAGATATATGCATCTTATTTCTTTAGTAATATTTAGAAAAAAAGGAAATACTTGAAAAATTGTCAAAATTTGACAGCTATTAGATAACTTGTTTCTGAGAAAATTTGACTGGTTTTGTAATGTAGTTTGGTTCCACTCACTCTGAGAGAGATAACTGGAAGTAACTTTTAAAATTCCTCAATATCAGGAATCTGTCTCTACTGTCAAAAAGTAAGGATTGATATGCCTTACAAATCTTCAGTTTTTCTAGTAACTGTTACAAATTCTTTATTTTACCACCTATCCATTCTTGGATTCTACAATGCCATAGATTATGTGATTCCTTTGGAAATTAATTCCATTCTTTGTTAATGACAAATAATGTAAATAATGTTCTGAATTTGATAATATTTGGAATTTTGTTCTAAATTTTCTACAATGTTAACTAACTGCAAGTTAAGTATTTAACATAAATACAAGCCTCAGTGCCTTATTCTGTTATTCTTTAATGCAAATGCTATTGCTATTTAATGCAAGTGTAAAAGAATTGCAATGGTAAAACCTCATAAACTCCAAAACATATTCGCTGAGTCTCACCCTTACTCTTCTGGCCCTGGAATAGAAGTAGACAAAGGAACAAACAAGGATAAGATACCAGAAAAGAAGGGTGATTGAAGCCAAGAAATGAGAAGAAAAATGCTGGCAAAACCTAACAGGTTTATTTTTATTCCCTTTTTCTTACATAGAAGCTAGTAGGATACAGATCCCTATCCAGGTATACTGGTGAATGGATCAACTTGCAGAATTAATGTAGTACAGATGACCCATATGGATCCTATAAACCTCTTGATTTATGTTAAATTGTCTGTCTTTTTTATAGATTTTGACATTGAGATCTGGTAGTGTAATGTATGTTGGGATACCTATAATACTGACTAATACTCCTAGAAATTTTTTTTCTCTTAAAGATTGATGTATTGGAGAAAATACACAGATGGAAAAATTACAATAAAATTAACAAAAAAAAAATATTTATTTTGAAAACTTTGAACTTTGAAACTGGAGATGCTTTTAACCCATTGCCAAAGCTATTAGTAATGTTATTTATCAGCTGTATTTACTCAGCTACTGTAAAGCTACAGTCTATATAGCCTGTTAACACAGGGACATGAACTAATCTCTTTCTATGTCCATCTTGGTTTTGAGTGTATATCAGAAGAGGCTGCACAGGAAAGTATGCTCAGATGTTTTCCATCTTTGTGTTCCTTACAGTGAGTGGCACTAATTTAATGGACTGGAAAGGGTTCTTGAGTCAGAAATTAATGGAAATCTTAGATATTAATTTGGTATATTTTATTGTTTCTGATATTTCAAGTGAGATTTCAGGGTTGTTAAAGAAAAAAAGATCTTTAAATTGGAAAGCATAAAACTGATAGGTCTTATTCTACTGTTTTGGAGAGGAAAAAAAAGGATTGTTGAGTGTGTGTGCATTTAACAGCATATGAGCATGTGCACTCACGTAAGTTTTATTTAAAGAACATTCATAAGAATGCAAAGCTGATCTCTGGAAACATCCTGTGCCTTTTTGATCTGACCTTTAATTCTGTGAGTTTCCTACATCAGCTAGGCCACAGGCAGGACTGTACCTGTGAAGGCAGCTGCTCTGTGTTTGCTGTTCTTTTTTTTTTAAACTCCCACACTGTTCACTCTGTTCCAGTATTCTTTATGAATTCAAACACTGAACTGATGATTGGGTTATTCAGTAATACTAACTCCAAATTTCAGCCTCTTTCTCCTGGCTAATATTTCATCCATATGTTGTTTCTGTCCAGTCTCAATCCTGGCCCAGACGTGCGTTTCAATGTTTTCTCTGTATTTGCTGGCTTCTCAGTTAAATTCCTCTGGGGAATGCCCTGCAGCCCGAGGGACTCTGGTCCTTTCTCTGGTACCGTTTTTTTGCCTCAGTAACTCACAGTTTTGCTTTTGCATGCTAGTGTCTTATCAGATATATCTCTTCTCATGCCTCCTGCTTTTTGCATTCTTGGTCTTTTACTCCCTTTTTCACAGGGCTACCCCAGTCTGCATGCTGCACATCAATCCATATTTTCTTGTTAAAGGATTCTAATCTCATTTCCCTATAGCATTGTCATCTTTCCCTTTCTCTTGTCCCTTCTGTACTTGAATATGGCAATGGCTCATTAAGATCTGTGGAGACACAGGGCATATGCTCTTAAATTCCTACATCTGGCCTTAGTGGTGCAGGAGACATCTTCCTTAATCAACTTCTGCCAAAACCTAAGATATCTCTACTGAACAGGAGGAGAATTTATCAAACTCTTTCCTTTATAAAATCTCAATTCAAAAATCTTGGAGACACTAACATGTTGTTGGGACAAGTGCATCAAGTTGAGGGATAGTGATTTAATTTTGTAAATGAACAGAACATTTTGTAAATGGACAGAAGAATGTACCTCACTTTTGAGGCAGCAAAGTTGTTATGATATTTCTGCAGAATACCTAGGATGGAAAATTCCACTTTAGGCTGCAAAAAAAATTCAAAGTTATGAGTAACTAAAAAATTCAGACCAGTATCTTAAAATAGGAACTGTTAAGCAATCTTACTAATAGCTCCTATTACTAGCCCCACCTATATAAAATATAAGCATTGCCGATCTAATAGCCTAAATGCACTAAATACCGCTAATGTAATCTTGGTAATTGCTATCAGAAAGATGTGGCTGCTGTTTTCTTGACTTTATTGATGTGCCAAAATTATGAAGTTGCAGTACCTTATGTAAGCTTTATTTAAAAGCTTAACTGGAGAGTGATGACCAAACAGTTTTATGCACTAATGCAGTAAATCTAGCTAGAAGTCTATTCAGTATACCAAGGAAGAAGCAAACCACTAAAAATTCTACTTATTTGCTATAACTAAAGAAAAGTTTGAGGGTTTGGGTGGGATTTTGTTTTAGTTTTAATTTCTTAAGGGGTGTCATTAAAAGAAATATGTGTATTAGGGCCTAGAAGCACAAAGAAAGTGTTTTATTTTATTTATCCACAATAAATTTTGAACACATTCAAATTATCTTATGGCGCAGCAAAAATGGAGAAGAACTAAGATTGCCTTTCATTTTCTATTTGCTATAAGCATGCCTTTGATCATCATCTAACTTTTAATAATTTGCTGTCTCTCACTAACTTCCTTTGCTAAGCTTTGTTTAGCATTAAGCCTCAGATGGCAGTGTTAAAACACTAAGGTATAAGGCCACAACAGAAGCATATTTACTAGTGTAATTACCAGTTCAGATGAACCTATTGTTGAATTGCTTGGCAATAAAATGATTAACTTTGACAAACTGCATTTTCATACTATGTGTCAGAGTTATGAAAATTTAGCTTTTGCCCCTTCCTCTCAGTGGCCTCCTAGATGCTATTATACAATGAGAAACAAAAAATGTCACTGTTCCATTGAAGCTTAATACTTTGTGGTGTTTATTTGTTGCTTTTGGTTTGTAGAGGATGTTGCTCATGACAGAGCTGCTGTTTCATGGTAGTTGTATTTTTACTTTGCTTTGTAAATGTATAATATTTTCTAAACTTTAAAAAAATCAGCTACCGAGTAGCAAAAGCTCTAAGACTTTAATCTGAAGTATTGCAGATATCTTAAACACAGTGTTCTGTTCCTTGCTATCTAAATAAAAAAATTAAAATATGCATAAGGAGAGAATTTCAGTCATGAGGAATCTTGATATAGAGCAAAAAATTCCGAAGTTACTGGGAATCTCATTGAAAATATCAATATGTTAAACCACACCTTACTTCATCACTACTTATTTTCACTCTTATGCCCATTTTCATTCTTCTGCAGTGGAAAATGTGGCTCAGAGACTTGCAAGTTAATGGAGACCCAAAGAAAGAAAACTGTATTGATTAGTGAAGTGGACGCTTAATTTAAGTAGGTATAGAGGGCAATAAAGCTCTATTTACAGTTGCACCATTTGTTGAAGACAATGGTTAAGCTAGAACTGTGCTGTGTGTGTTTTCTTTCACAGCAGAAACAGTCCAAGCTCTTTTATAGATATTAGCTGTGAGCATTAGAGTCCTAGTCCTTATGTAATGAGCCTATAAAGGGTGTTAATGGCAATGATTCAAAGCACCACTCCCTGTTTTTCACATTTCAGCTACCTGTATAGCTCCTGTAGACTCTGGTAAACCCAGCTTAGTTCTCTTGTTAGCACATTAGTGAAGAATTTACATTTCAGAACAAAACTGGAATGTTTTCTTGCTATTTAATTAAGCAATTTTTGCATGAAATCACCTCCTGTTAATGTCCTAATCAGTTGTCTTCTGGGTCATCTGGTCAAAACTGCACGTGCAGATTTGACAAAAATAGGCTGTTCAGCAATTAAACTGTTGTGGTATAAGAGGGAAGATCCTTTTGTGGATTAATTCTCAGTTAAAAGCTGGAAGATAGCTAGTATAAATAGTATATAGTATAAATTGTAATTTTTTTTTTTTTGCCAAAAGAAAGATCACATATTTAAATTTACAGATTTAAATTTGTGTTCCATGTTCAATTCTTTCATGCATTCATTTTATAATATGAAAAAATAGGTGAAGTATAATAATAATGCTGCCTTCTGTAAAGAATTGGAGAAAGTTCCCATAATTGGATGATAAGTTGGTGGATGGAGATCAGTTTTGGAAAATGCCTAATAATACACTTGGAAAATAACATTTATAAATCCATATAAATGATTAACTCAAACGTAACATTACAGAAAGGATTGTTGTGTCAATGTGGATATTTCTCAGTAAACATTAGCTCATTGCTCACAGCAGAAAGAAAAAAAAGCCAAATTGAATGCTAAGAATTACTAGGAAAGGATCGAAAACAAAATAAAAAAGCACCATTATGTAACAGATTAAATCCACAGTGCTCCCACATCTTGATAACTACCACAGAGTCTGATTCTCATCACCTTATCTATAAAGGCTGCAATAGAACTGGACCAAAACAAAACAACCCACAAAATTTGATAACAGATGTGGAATGTCCTAGAGAAGATGAAGGAATAAGGCAGGGAAGCACTCACTTAGAAGCAGAATAAAGATATCCATCAGCAACTTAACCAAATAAAGTACTTGTCATGCAACACAGAATTAAATTGAAATACCTTTGATAAGAGGTTGTGATAGCCAAAAGTGTGAAAAATATGCTCTTAAAGATAAAAGCACTCTCTGCATCAGACACACAGAGAAATGATCACTCTTTTAGACACAATGCTGTCGTCATTTGGTTTTTTCTTGGTTTTTTTTTTTTTTCCATTTCCCTGATGTGACAGTCAAGAATCCTGTGGAAGCTGTTTCATGGTAGCACTCTACCAGTGCTTATTTCTCATTTCTAACTGCAGTGTAGAGAAAAGGTATTTACTTGTGTTCCTGTACTGTAATGATAAATTGGCGATTTTCCCCAAAGACCATCCATTGTGTGACAGGTATTTGAAAGTGCACCTAGCCATTGAGCAGGGGGTGGAAAGACTTCAGCAGCTGTAAATTTTGAGGGGAGAGGAAACATTTGCACTAAGGAGTCCCTTGTGCTTTTCAAGAAGAGAAATATTTTCAGGCTGTACATTTCTGTAGTCTGTGATGTCTGTAATATCTTTCAGCAAGTGTTGAGACAATGCTATTGTAAATGTTATTGGTATGTTGGGCTTTTTGTATCTTCCTGCTCCATACTCCAGTTTGAGTTAAGATTAATATATGATATTTTCCCTGTTTCTTTGTGCTTTTTACTCAGTTGGAGAAAGTAATCCATGACTAGTTAGACACAGAATCTAAACTCGATAATTTATTTAAATTAATTATTAATTATTAAATTCATTGGTGTGAGCATTGCTGTGACATGTTGGTCAGGAAACATTTATGGTAAAACACTCTAGGCTTGTAGGAAGAGCTGTTATGACCAACTTAAACATTAAGACATACTGTAGCAGGCTTCACAGGGTATGAGGGGAGAATCAGGATATGACAATACAGTGTGGCCCAGATAGACCTCCCCTATTAAGCTTGACTCAGGGGAGACAACTACCCTCTGTCTGGGCTATTGCCATATTGCTGCTGACAGATTGTATTATCTCAAGTGTAGTCCACAACAGCTGCTTTGCATCCAGCTCGGCAGTTAGCAAGGACAGTGGATTTCAGATAACCTTGTGCCTGTATAAATGCCTAGAAGTGAGGCCTGAAAATCCTTGTCATATAAGGGAGGGACTAGTCAGTGGTATCCAGTATAAAGCTTTGGGCAAATTGTCTCAAATAATGTCCTAATCTCCAGCTGAGCTATGCCTTGCTCAGGGCCAGGGTGAAGGATCCTATGAGTGCAATACTTGTCTCCATTTCTGAAAAGAGCCCTGTACAACTTCGCACCCAGAATATAAGGCAGGATTAGAAGCAGCAATGGATTCTCTCATGCGCCAAAAGGGCATGAGTTTGTGGGTGAGCTCAGCACAGCATTAATTCTTATGAGATGAATTCATGATGCCAAAGGGCAGGTCAAGCTTGTTAGAATGCTTAACTGAGTCTAAACAGCGCAGTTTAAAAACATAAATGCAGCAAATCTGCTGCATCTGGATACAAAATGAATGTTATGTACAGCAGCCGTGGGAAGTCCACCACTGAAGTTTGCAGATGAATGTGCTCTTGGGACAATTCATAAGAGGTAGACCGAATCTTGTAGAGTCAGGAAATCCATGGTAAGATCTCTGTGAGACCACTCAGATTAAAAAGTGCCAACAACCTCAAGTAAAAAAAAATAGATTTTAATTCCTAGGCATTGAAAAAAATAATGCTTTATCAACAAAGCTTAAAATGCAGTTAACTTAGTAGAAGAGAAGCCTTTGGGATATCTGTGTGAAACTCATTAACCCCCTTAATGAAGATCTGTCTAAACTATTAAATCTAGCAAATCTTCCATCTGGAAAGCACTGGCCCCTCTGACAGTTCATACTGAAGGAATGGTCGTATTTATACAGCCCTTTTAATTACAGGATCTTAATACCCTTTTACAAATAGCATCTATGCTCAAGGAGGCAACTACTTTACTACAATAACTGCAGAGAATGCTATAATAGATACTTTGTGTAGTCCCTATAGACATGGATGGAGATTACATCAGAGCATTTTACATCAGAATTTTACAGCTATTGGTCTATAACTTGACTTTTGGATCATAGTGCCTTCAGTTAGCATAGGCCACTGGTGCTGCATCTACTCAACTTGCAGTTCTGGAGGTGAGGACAAGATTCAGAGAGCTTAGCATCTGTGTAAACTGAGGATTGGGTGAGGTTTGGATTCCTATATTACAGGAAAAACTGTAACTGAGTCCCCAAATCAGCATCACTTTAACACTTAATGTTTAAGTGACTCTGTGTGTACGCAACCAGGTTAATTCTGTGATTATCCCTCTCTCCCCTTCACATCCCTGTCAATTACCCCTGCAATCTCCTCCACAAAGACCCTCTACGCTCTTTGAGGGAGGTGTCTCCCATTTGGTGTCAACAACCCTGTTGCTGTATAGATCATACCACTGTGAAAGAACCCAAATTTATGGTGGTGACACCATCCACAGAGCCATGTATTAAAAGACTATTCGGCTGCTTAATCCAACGTCTCTGCCATTGGTTGGAATAACAGAAGAGAAGATGATTTGTCCCTCTGAATCTCGTACCACTCGTCTCAAGGCCCTGAAGTCTTTTATGATTGTTCTAGGACTACCAGTCATTATTTCTTCTCCCCCTACATAGAAGATCAATAATAGATAGTAATCTGTAGAGCGCACCAGGCTAGTAATTTTCCTAGCAACATCCCTAACCTGGGCTCCAGGTAGGCAGCACTTATGCCTTTAAGAGGGGTCTGTCCGACATATTGGTCCTTCTGTTTCTCTCAGAAGTGACTCCCCTACAACTATCACTCTCTTTTTTTTTTTTTCTTTGTTGTACTATTCCTAATTCTTGGGGCTGGCTGCTGTACCCTAGTGCCGGGGAGGGGTAATTAGGTACTGTGAGATGATATTATAAAATTATTAATATATAATTTTATTAATATTAACCAGAACTCGCACCACCCCCTACCACCATTTAATAATAATAATAGTAACAGGCTCTTTTGCAACGTTATGGAAACAATATACAGGTTATAACAGGATCTGGNCTCTCTCCCCAAAACAGCAGAAAAACATGTCTGCACAAGCCAGGACATGTACAAGCCTAAGAGGCCTGTTTAGGCCTACCACGACACCTAGGCAACTGAGCAGATGGACTTTCCCCTCCATCTTCCTCTGCCTGATCCTCAGCTTCTAGTGCCCCATATCTGTTGTGCATGGGCAGCTGGTAAGACTGAGAAGATCAGGAGGGGGGTTTCCTGCCTCTGTGAGGGGGAACCTGCCTTTACTCCCTCTCATCTCCTAGGTCTCCTTCTTAACCTGTTTTATCTGGGTAGCACGAGGAAACAGAATCCTCTACTTCTTGTGCAGCCCTCACCTGCTGCTCCTCCCTCAGGTATGGTATAGCCTGGCTCCACCAGTCAATTTCCCTTTCACAATCCCATGTAGACCTTAGCCTCTCAACTTCCTCCTTTAGCCCAGCCACCATACTGAGCAGATCACTCACCTGCTCCCCCCTCATACAGGTTTCATACCCACCACCTTCCATTTCAAGTGCTAGACTCTGGCATTCTCTGCAGACAGGGTCTGGACACCCACACATTTGCGTGAGACACCAGTCTGGGTGCCCACAGTTTTCTTAGCCACAGCACTTGCCCGGGTTGCAACCATGGCTAATACTTTGGTGTTCGGATTTTTTGCTTGTTTGTTCATGGGTTTTTGGTGGTTGTTTTCTAGGTTTGGGTTTGTTTGATAATTCTCCCAGCACGCACTGCTCACTGGGATCCAGTGAGATAACTGCTGCCTCTCCGGAATGGTGGTTTGGTGCTGGCTTGCCCACATTTGTATCTTGTGTGGTAACCATGGCAATGTCCCCTATCTTTGCAATGATCTGGACAAAGGAATTGAGTGCACCCTCAGTAAATCTGCGGATGACACAAAGCTGGGAAGGAGTGTTGATCTGCTTGAGGGTAGGAATACTCTTCACAGGGGCCTGGACAGTCTGGATTGGTGGGCTCATGACAATTCTAAGATTCAACAAGGCCAAG